>JAKRZM010001015.1:85112-105011 GCA_036379175.1 Heliconius cydno galanthus | reverse complement strand
TTGATATGCAGAAGAAACAGCGTGGGGGACAGCACGCAGCCTTGGGGAACGCCAGCGTTCACGGGCATATGTTTGGAGCAAAAACCGTCGACAGCGACCTTGATGCTGCGCCCAGTGAGAAAGCTGGCGATCCACCTGCATAAGTTCTCGGGAAGCCCATGGGATGGAAGTTTAGCAAAATAATATACTTTTATAACATTTCGGAATATTAATACGATATTTTTGTTTAACCATAACGAGTACAATCCGTCAATCTATAAGTTTCAATATTATAACATTAATATTTTTTTATTATTATAAATCACTTATAAGCTTCACGATGTGAAATGAAACTTAATTTTGAGTCATTCAGTTCCCTAACATCGATTAAATAAAAATATATATACATTACATTACATCCAGCCTGTTATCCTGAGCTTTATATTAAGTTTGTCAGCAATATGGTCATATTATATCTATGGGCTCAGTGTGCCTGTTGGCAAAGGCCTTCTCTAACATTTTCGAATGTTTTCTGTTCCTAGCAACCCTTCTCCAATGGGGACCTGCTGTTAATTTTATCTCATCTTCCCATCTTCTGTGCTGCCTTCCCCTACTCCTTTTACTGTCTCTTGGGTACCATTCCATTAAAATTTTGCTCCATTTTTCATGTTTACTTCTCATTATTCTCATAATGAAAAATATATATAAGAATATTTATTTTATTTTGCTTTAGTATAGATACAACTTTTTACAATTCAAATTAAAGTTTATAATAACATAAATAAGTATAACACCTTTGAAATAAAGTTCTTTAGCCAGATTAATCCCGTATAAACATAACTGTCTGTCTGTCTGTTACGACAGACGGTGTACCCGCGACCACGGCCTATTGTGTGTAAGGTGTCCGCAACGTTAAGCTTACAAACATATACACTACTAAATATACGCAGTTAATGCTTAAAGATATAAAATATGTAAAAACGCTCGACAGTTGTGGGTTTGATTCCCACTACATAATATTTTCATTTCTACGATCTGGTAACCTAAGCAAAACAAATTAAATTGCGCCACCTAACATACAATGCCTCAAGAATTCGGCGGAAAATGGGGAACGGAAACGTCACATGACACAGCGTAAAAAATCAAAAGAATTAAAGATCCTATTAGGTTTTATACAAAAATAATAATCATGGGATAACGTAAGTTCTATGAAATATTTACCACAATCCAATGGCTACGTTGTAGTGCTTCTCTTATTACAGTAGTTAGCTACGAGTCTACAATTTCGTAGAGCGTGCTACGGGGCTACGGACGTAGCCATCAGCTACGATTGCCTCTCACTTTGATTAAGCGTTATTGCCGTAGTAATCGACGCTACGGGTAAATTTTATGTAGCGCTCCTTACAGAGGTGACCAGAAGATAATGTTTTATAATAAATATCTAAAAGGTTACATATATTACTATACAAATAATTGCTTGTTTCTTGTTCATGTATGCGATCTATAGATTGATTTATTAAATAATCAGTTTCATTTTTCTATTTTATCCTAAATTGGAATTTATGGTTGCAAGTGTGTCAGGAAGATAACAGATCGAGGTAAGTCTCGACGACAGGTTAAAAGAAAGTTTGTAGTAATTAATTCGATCACCATTTTTTAATATCTTAATGTATTAATTAGAATATGTAAATAACAATTACAATACATTATAATTAGAATGAAATAATCACAATAAATTAATGATTTTGAAGGTATACTCTAAGTCATCAACAAACATGATATTTTTAAATAAAACATTAAATGATGTGATGATTAAGGTCGTCGTGGCGCCGCGGCACAAGGGTGTGACTGTAACGCGAAGGTTGTGGGTTCGATTCCCACTCGAGGAAGTGAAATATTTCCATTTCTTCGCTTTAGTGAAGAGGCAAAGCGTGGCGATGAGCTCTGCCACTCAACACGCAATGCCTCCAGAATTCGGCAGAAAGTGGGGAACGGAGTGTCTTAACACGAGGTTCCCTCTGCCTACCCTGCTGTGTGCGGGATACAGCGTGAAGCTGATTCATTTTATTTTTTTTAACATTAAATGAAATTAAATCAAATCAAATCAGTCAGGAACCCAACAGTGCGGTTTTTTCCAGAGACATAAAAATATTTTATACAGAGTTGGAATCGAACTCCTAACTATGCGTTAGACGCACGTTACGCTACGAAACTCATAAATTATACATTACTAAATTATAGGGAATAACAAAATTATTGTTAAAGCTATGAAAATATTTCTTAATTTCTATATGAATGTAATATTTTATTATAAATACTCACTCGCACGCTGCGCTCAAACAATGTTTGTGTAATTTGTACGGCTAAAATATTTGCCGTGTGTGCCGCTAGACCCTGGACTATTGTATTAGACTGCTTGCTGAGATATAAATTCTATGATTTAATAATACTAGTAGTAGGAAATATTGTTGAGAGACCTACATATTTTGAGGATAGTTGTAGGTTTAATTTCCACTTGGACAAATAGCAGATCAGTGCAGCGTTGTGTTTCGCAAATTGACTTGCAGTGCAGTGCAGTGCAGTGGCGGGGCGTGGGGAACGGAGTGTTTTAAAGCTAGGTGTCCTCTGCCTACCTGGTGTATGAGGAATACCGCGTGAAGCTATGCTGAATATCGTGACACAACATAATATCATATTATTATTTTATTTCTTCTTAATCAAGTAAGTGCAGGTGTTGTGTGTTGTGTTGTAAATCTTTAAAAATATTTTTGTCCTGTTTTAGCGCAAAAAAATAGATAATTCAAAAGAACATGCCCACTCGAGCAAAGAAAATTAAGATGATTTTATTAAACACAGTTATTAGTATAAGACGTCGCGGGCGCAGCCAGATGTTATGTAAACAAAAGTGAACTGTAGCACTTTAGTAGCAGCTTTACGTTAAAACGAGTTTTATTTTAAAGGCCATTTCATTGAAAACGATTGCGTTAGATAAGGAGGCGGGAGCGGCCGAGACCACATTACTCAGCTGCCCGCGTCAAGGGAGTTCACTCGCTATTCACTGGAACTCTTTTATTTGAAACTCTTTAAAAATATTTCATTCAATCTTTGAATGAATCTTCATTTAGGAAGTAACTCGATGGAAGTGTTTTTTGTGTTCTGCATTGCTGTCTCTCATATATTTCTATCTATTCTCTAAGATTTAGTTACTCACGTTGTGCGGGATCGATACAAATAGCCAAGTATATATTTTCTACTATACCTAACGCAATCCTGCACCGTCAACACCGCCTTTACCTGACTTCCGACTCGACCTATTCCACTTTGCACAACATCCTCAGTGTTGTCCATTAGCCTTCGTGTACTGCATCAAAATATCCAGCCGTCGCTCCTTTCGTGCCCGGAGATAAACATTATCTGGAGTAAGAATCAAACCCACTACCACCTTGTAAACGACACATCCAAGACAGCATCTATTTACTTTGAAAAGCCATTACACGCTGTGTTATGACGGCGGCCGCTCGGCTCGCTGAGCGAGTGGATGCGTTTAATTATATCGAGTCAATAAATTATAAGAAACATGGCGCCGTTGATACCTCATTGTACTCGCCGCTACCGTCGCTACCGCCGCTACCGCCGCCACCGCGCGACGTTCTAATTAATACTCCGCCGTGAATTGACTTATGTGTAAGTAATAGAACCCCCCGCCGATAGCGCGGCACGCTTCGGCAAATTGATTGTGTATGTATATGTGGATTTGAATTAGAACTTATATTTTTATTCTATTTTATGGAAATAGACAAAAAGAAATGAAATAAGAAACTCTGTTGTCCATTTTCTGTTCATTCGGTTCACTTATAGTGTGTGATAGATAGTGGCACCTAAAGGCTCCAAGAAGAAGAGAATACGTAGATGCTCTATTAGGAGTATATTTGCAAGTTAGTGGTTTTTTTAGATTGATGTTTGGTTTGGTTCTCCCGAGTGCGAGCAGAACTCGGCCGGGCGAAGCTGAGAACAACGACTTATTTAATATTTTACTGGGCTCTCATTTTACATTTATGTTTTTAATGAGATATGATACATTTTTAAATAAATAAATGATTACTGTTAAACCGCTTTAGTTCCATACATCGTTTGATCTAACTTTAAGTAATTATTAGGTTATTACCTAATAATATTTTATTTATCAGTTTTATATTTTTTCTTGTATAAATCGAATCCAATCCTCCAAATCGAATATCATATTTCTAGGTCACCTAAAAGAGACATAACTATTTAATGAGTGAGTGAGCCTGTCAAATGCCGGTTGTAAACATAAATGTATCAATAACCAATAACCGTTGGAGTTTAATTGGTGAAATATTATAATACTTCACAAGTTAGAGGGTTTTAACAAATATACTAAATTTCATGCATGTTGCAATTAATTTTTATAAGCTATGAAGCGCTCAGAAGTAGCTGAAAATGGTTCTTGTAATATACACATAACGCGTTCCTAGCTTTTAACTTGGCTGGAAGTTGGCGCGTGTAATGTAATGTGAACGTGTAGTGTAATGAAATATGCCCTTATTGGAAGGAAACTCGTATCAAATATTATTATTAAGTGATACATCCCACTTATTGCAATTACGTAGAATCTCTCTCCGAATAATTAAGAAACATATAAATTATATATGTTTATAATTTGTTTTTAAAAATAACATTAACCACTTCTGATGTCTAGCAATGTCATATTACATATACTGTTAATATTGCTGGCAGACACTGTATTTTATCAAGAAATATTAGAAAGGGGACAAACGAAATAAAATTTAAGAACATTCAAAATAGCACGTTTCCCAATGCAACATTTCAACTCGAGTCAATAACGCGGGCGCTAGAGGCTCCGGAACTCGCTTAAATCGTGGTGAGGCATTCCAGTGTATTACGGAATTATACGTAAATTGCTCTTTCAAGGCAATTACAGGAGTTTCAACGAGTTTTGTTTTAAAAAGGGATGTTCATTGAAAATAAGTGAGGACGATAAGAAGTTAAATTGCGATCGGAGCGATCTTATCGAGCATTTTGGTTTCGGCGACTTCGAATGGGTTCAAAAAGAGAATTACTCGTATTGTCTTCTGGTATATTAGTGTTATGATTATTGCTGGGGACATCGTGGTGCAGGGTTACAGTGTCCGAATGAAAGCTGCGCTCTGCCTCGGTATCAGAGCTACAAAATGTAAATATTCAATATATTTCATTTTCTCGAATGGAAATCGAACCTACAACTGCCTTTACGCCACGCCTGGCCTCAAATACATTATGTATAGATTTATAAGTCCATAATTAGATGCCCAAAGCGTGTAGGTACAAGTAAATTGCAGTAATCGGCTTAGTTAGTGGAGGTTTAATGGCGGACTCGCTTTAGCAACAAATATATGAATGACCACACATATATTGCAGTGATGCACTATCACATATTACGTCGAACGTCGTACGAAAATCAAATTGTAAAATAAAATTGTTTAGTTTTTTTATCTTCCCAGCTCCTTGCTTTCTGGTTGTCGTGGTGCAGCGGTAGCGTGGCTGTAAACGTGACGATTGCAGGTTTCCCCACTAAGGACTTCGCTCTTTTAAGAAGACAAATTGCGGCGTTAAGTTCCATCGCTCGTCTTTCGTTGATTCGTTGTTTTAAAAATAAGACGGCGATAACTGTCCACCTTATTAACGGTAGATATTAAACGCTTAGTATATTAGAGCATTGGGGTATCTACAAATATTTTCCTAGGCCTTGATTTGAAAATTATTAAACTGATCTATTCATGTAAGAATTTCATTTGTTATTTACTAACAAATGAAAGTCTACATCTCAATTATGCGTTAATATACTCCTGAAAATATGTAACATTAAAATATATATATTTTATATTTAGCCTTTCACTGGTGTTGAACTCCATAATAATATACTAAGAGAAACGAAACCTGAATTTTATTATTTAACACTAAATAATTTTCCACAAAACCAAAAATATTTTCTAAACAACTAACGGTCGATGTTCCACCTTGAACTTATTAACTCCATCCTTCTTACTTTAGAGGTCATAGATATTGAAATTTTACAAAAAAATATTTTAAAAAGTAAAATATGTGCTTTATATCATATTCTGTACTATTACCATGAATAAAGCAGCTTCACGCGTTATCCCACATAGTAGGGGAGGCAGTGGGAAAGAATATAATTTAAATATAATTATCCCCCGATTGGCGATCGAACCCAGAGCCTTCGCGCTTACAGAGAGACGCTGTACCACTGCCCCGCAATGGGTTTATTACCAAGAATGAATATAGTAAAAAGACAAAATACAATTATCTAGTGCAAATAAAACGTTATTCGTTATTTAAGTTTTGCTTCACCAGCACTGTGCGCGACGACACACTTCTACGAGTATGTTATTGCTGCCGTTCATATTTCTTGGTTCATTTGAAAATTTTCCTATTTTTCCTATTATATTTACGCTGATTGGTGAATCGGTAGACTACGACTGGAGTACAACTTGGGTATAGGATGATGTATTCTATATTGTATTTCCAATTGTGTGTATGTTATAACTGGTTTAATCGCCGTTTCACGTTCTATCCGGCAGATAGGAGACTAGGCTGCGGGAATCTAGTGTTAAGACAATTCAACGCGCTAAACTTTATGTCGAAATTGGGTGGAACGTGGAGAGCGGAACGTTTTTACACTACTATACACTGTGCCGGCTGTGGAATAGAGCGATAGAAAATAAGTCTTTCAAAGTCTGTCTGCTCTCCGCCTGCAACAGAGTGGCTGAACAGTTACTACTTATAAATGTCTGGGAACTTAGAGTACGAACAATGTTTATAATTTCCGTTATATCTATTTTGCTCAAATGCATTTAAAATATACGTTGATTATAATTAGTAGTTAATAATTAATTTTCAAGTGTCCATTATTTGATATCGAATTCAAACACGAAATGTTTTTAGCTAATTATAATCATTCACAGAGTTCATTTACATAACAAACATTTATATATTTGCAATTTGAATTGAATAATCTAATTTATTAGAAATCAATTCTGCTGTATTCATTGCATCGCGTACATGTTCACGGTATATGTTATTGTAATTACGACGGACGCGTACGACTGTTACATAAAGTTGTGTCGGCAGCAGGAACCTCAAGGAACCTGGCAGAACTTAACTATGCGCTCTTTTTTCTTGTTACTGAGCAAAGTATAATAAATGTATACTTTGTTCGGACACAGTCATTTTCATCAACTTCTTCAGCTCAGCGTTTCAGGTTACTAGGAAAAGCAGAAGAAACACTAGTGTTAAAACACTCTGTTCCTATTTTTTGTCATATTTTTGAGACATTGTAGATATTTCGAATGGCGGAATAGCGGATATTAGGGATAAATATTGCGACAAATATTATAAATATTCTTACATATTATAATAAATACAACGCCTCTCGAGAGTTCTGAATTTAAATCCAACTATGTTAATATTTTTATACGTTTTCTGGTAATTAAATATTTATTTTAATTTATATTTCGCTTTGGTATTGGAACGTGGGGGACGAAGTGTCTTAACATTACGTACTAACCTAACCTAACCTAACCTAACCCTTTTGAAGGGTTAGTCCACAAGTAACCATTTAAAAATGTAAATAATATGTACTATTACTTGTTAATACATTTAATTGAAATATTCAATTTTGAAACAATTTTTCAAATAATTAAATTTTGTACTTGAATTGAGTTAATTTGTAAAATAGAAACAATGTATTCATACATACGTCGGTAATTGAATACAGACCGTCAAATGGACGTGATCAACAACATTGACGCGCTCTGCTAAATTTGTTTTAACATTTTTTAGATTCCCAAATTGACAAATGTACGTTGAATAGAAAAAATGTTTGGGAATTTTATAACATTTTAGATAAATTAAGCCAATTTTAGATTCTGTGAATACAAATTGTGTTTTTTAAATTTGTGTTTAATTATTAATTGATTTTAGATTTTAAACGAACTACATATTCTTAAGTAAATAAAAATAATACAACATCTAAGAAACATCTGATAATAGAAAGATAATTTTACATTATTTAGTTCTGGGGACACTACTTTAGCGAGGATACGCGTCTATTACAGTCCAGTGACGAAAAAAAGGCATTTTGGTTTTTTTTATATTTTTCATGAAATACGAATGCGTATAAGATCGATGTTTACTGATTTTTGATATTTACTGTTTCAGCAATGCCTCCCAATAAGAGCGTAATTTAGCTGCAAGAAAGAACTAAAATAAAAATATTAAATTTGCAGACGAAGAGACTGCTCGTCTATTTTTAACCGACTTCTGTAAGAAAAGGAGGTTATCAATTCGACTGTATTTTTTTTTATTTTTTTTTTTTATTTTTTTTTATGTTTGTTACCTCATAACTTTTGACTGGGTGAACCGATTTTGAAAATTTTTTTTTGTTTGAAAGGTGAAGCTTCCCGAATGGTCCCATATTTTTTTGGTCCATGTCTGACAATGGTATCTATGAGAAAATCACATAAGTCTTAAATTTGCATTAGGTATGTGCGTGACAAATACACGAATAACTCAATGTCGCGCCGACCGATTTTGATGATTCTTTTTTTATTTGAAAGGATACACTTCAAGGATAATTTGGTGAAAGTTTGGTTAGGTTCCGATTATGGAATNCAGATTTTTAAATAATAAACAATACTTTACTTCACACATATTTACTATCATGAATTATTTTACCTCGTGGACAGAGATATGTGCGGGTGTTTAAGAGTTAATAGTACATATTTGTAAAAAGTAGAAATACTAGGAGCTACTCAATAATTTTACGAATATTGCATAAATTAAGTAAAAAAATCTTTGTTAGATGACACAATAATATTTCAATTTGTTAAAACAACTCGATCGTTAGTACTCGTACCTGCAATAACAGAGCTGTTAAGTGTAACAATCAATCCGGTCCTTCGAGCCGGATGCAGATGCAAGAGCACAATTAGTTCAACTAGCAGCGCATTTACGGGGAAGTTTCCTTAACTAACAAGTAACGAACCAGACGACGCGCGACGGTGCAGGATGCTTTTGATTTAGATTGCTCTAAGACAACGTAATAATTATGTATTTTACAAATTTCGCTTTGAATAATTATTATTATGTTGTTACGTATCTTTATGTACTTCACCTATTTTAGAACGAAATGGTCGTGAAAAGTTGTTTTGATGTCTACAAAAGGTATTTCCATATTTCACTTTTAACCATTAAAGCACACAATATTGAAATACTGCCACACAGCTCCACATTCATTGCTACTTCTTAATTATTTCTCTTACCTCTCTTCCATGGTGCACAGCAAAGCTCGTCCCGACTGCTCTCCGCATGGAAATTTACATTTAAAATATTTTTAGTTTTTTTTTGTACAATGTGTACAATATAAGGAGGTATTTTTTATTCTATATTTAAATCAGCTGATACCTGCAGCTTCTACCCCGTGGTTAAGTTAAAGGAACTAAAGTAATGTATGACTCTATGACCCACAGTGCCCACGGCCACTGTAACCGCAATTACAGTGGGCCACATCGAAACAACTAACGTGATAGATAGCCTTACTCTATAATTGTTTTTCAATGAAAGCCGGTAGTTTCTTGAAATTAGCGCGTCTATACATATAAATATATTTTAAGTTCAGATATATGTATAATTATAGATATAACATGTTAGTTACCGAACATTGTAACAATGTAGTCATAGTATATGGGGCAGGGCAATAAAGAAAAACAACAAAACAGTGCAAGATAACTTGTTTACCAATATATCGTTACGTTATTCAAAATGTTCGACACGAAGCTAACCGGCACAATGAGCTCGTTCTACGGAAATATCCGGATGTAGGTTTCGAGTAACATAATATTTAATGTTATAAAATGTTATTTTCTTTATAAGTTTCTGAGTTGAAGACATTTTTGGTGTCAATGTTTAATATTCGTTTATATTTTTATTTTCTACATTTAAAAAAATAGTAAACTTATGTCCATTACGGGCGTAAGTTTCACCTATACATGATACTTATCAAATCTGCTATTGCATAAAAGTTCGAATGAAATGATATGAAAATTATATTTTGGTAGAATAACAACCAAAACAGGAAAAATATAGGCCTATCTTTTAATTTTTGCTATTTATTTCTATATATCCAAACCGAAGCAAACCGAGTTACTAAATGAAAAAAATATGTTTATTTTGAAATATTTTCTATTTTCCTTCATTACTATCACATTTTATTATGTATACGATGCTTAACTTCTTTACCTTCATATATTTAAAGTTTTCCACCGTCAAGTTTAATATGTTCTTCATACAATTTGGTATTGGTCAATCAATTTGTTGTTAACCGGCACGCACGAGGTCCGTCACTAAAAACCGAGCGGAATGGACTAAACTGGATATTATTTATTTTTTTTACATTTTTCTATCATTGTGTCAAATTTAAAATGCTTAAGAAAATATTTTTAAATACAAACAGAAGACTAAAGATAACTAAAAAACTGGTCACCGGGAAGTAACTTATAAAAGTTGACAATCTAAAGTTTGCGGGCTGCACTCATTTTTTATAAAATGAACCACAAATAAAAGTTTATAACGATTTTTTTTATAAAATATTTATTTCACTTTTCGGACTTATTACTTTATGTGTTGTAAAGTTGCCAAATTTCATTTTCATCTGAAGTTCCACGGGAAGTACCCTATAGATTTTAATTATGAAGTGAATTTCTTACAAAATGCAGCAAAAACGATGGTCAACAATGTGAGGATATAAGTATTCCGTTTTTTTGTTTCGAGTTACGGAACCCTAACAATCGATATATATATACATATACTCGTCAATAAGTCCAAGTTAACTAACTTAACGACATCTGTCCGAATAATGTCCAACTCATCCAACATACAAAGCGATCAAAGACTAAAAACAACACACAAAAAATAAGCGCTGTACAAAGTTATACTCGGGAAGGAAGTTCTTAGCAAGTTCGGTTCTTAGCAACAATGTCCGAGAGAAGCGCGCGCGTGTTGGGGCGCGTGTCTTTAAACTGTCGATGAACTGGAGCTCCGAGATTCTGTTATTCTTCTATCTAAGTTGTTTAAGTAGAAAGAGGGAGAGAAGACCTCTGGGACCGAGGGTTTTAGTATATTTTAGATTATGTATTAAAACATATTCTTAATTTTTTGGTGTCGAGGCAAAGCGCGGCGTTGAGTCCCGCCACTCAACACTCAATATTTCCTGAATTTGACGGAAAGTGGGAAACGGAGTGTTTTAACACTAATTACCCTCTGTCTACCAAATACCCACTCTCAATATCCAATACCAACAATTACCAACTACCAATTTCTCAAAATTTTTTATACCAATAATGAACTACAAAACACAATTATTTTTTAATATTAAAAAAATAATTGTCAATATTTGCCGAGTAGCTGAGACAACAGACTAAGACAGAACAACAAAGAAATGCTTTACAAAATTCATATACTCGTATGTACATGGAACGTTTAATTAATATATATAGGGTATTCCGTGGATACGAGCGCGAACTTAAGTTTGTTAACTTTTAAACTTTATATCCTTTAATCCTGAAATTGACAAAGAACCCTCAGTGGGCGAGTCCGGCTCACACTTGACCTTTTATTGACTTTTGTTTTTTTTTATAATTTCCTTACTAATGAATTAGTAGGTACATACTTCAATGAAATTGCAAATTACACGATACTAGTACTACATAAAAATTAATCATTAATGTTTCGTGAATCTCTGAGCCACTTCATTGCCGATGTGACTATTTCCCACCTACTTCACATGCGTCAAGCCAACACTAGAGTCGAATGTCTCAGCTAAAAACGCAAAAAGCTAAAAACTCTTTTGTTTTGCGGAGAAAACAGAGAAAATAACCACTGCAACAATATACATTTCAACTTTTGTTCATTTTGAGATGTCGTTGTGTATGTTTGATGAAGCAAGCTGATACCGCGTATGATTGTGTATGTTATAAATATATGACCAAATTGGGAAAAAAAATACATTTACTGGTGCCATTACATTTTAAAATACGTTTATCCAGCGAATTATATCGACATTTAATTTCCCTTTGGAGCTTTTAGTGTTGAAATTACTCATGTTTCATTTGTAATGAAAACTTAATTCTTGCACTTTAGTAATTTATTACAATTTTTATTATTCATGCCAAATATGCAGTTGAAAATATCATCTGAGAATTCATTCAGGTTGGTCTTCATACAAGATAGTCGTGGATTCAATTTCTACTTGAAGGAATGTACTTTATTTTATAATTTTAAATTCGATTTATTGTAAAATATTCTCTTTCACATTTTTAACTTACGATATGTATTGTTCTTGAAAAGGACAAAAAGTGGAGGATGGTGACGGTTGAAGATTCGTAATAATATTATTTTCCCATTTTTATTTACGTTGCGGACACATGGGCCGTGTGACAAGTCGAGAAGAAAAAAATTGATGCTCTGGAGATGTGGTGTGGAGACGAATGCTGGGTGTATCATGGACCGAGTTTCGCACCAACGTCTCTATTCTCCAAGAAATCGGCATTAACCAACATCTGTCGACGTTAGTACAAGGTCGTATACTAAAGTTCTTTGGACATGTCTCCCGAAGGGGAAGTGGCTCCATCGACCGCCTAGTCGTGCAGAGTAGAGTGGAAAGCACTAGAGGGCGCGGAAGATCTCCCATGCGTTAGACCTACCAAATTAAGGCTGCAGTAGGGGGTCTCTTAGCGTATCAGAGTCTCAACCAGTAGAGATAAGTGGCGAATGGTTGTGAGGCGTATAACATCTGCCCCTGATGTCACTTTGTGATGACCACGACCGCTCTGACAAGAGTGTTACGGCAGGGAAGAATAATATTATAAAATTTCTAATAACATTGCTTGTTTTTCCTCAGATTTAGTTGTCCAAGTAAACAGTGACACCAGCTAAAGTAAACAATGGAGGATGCAGAGAGGCATCTCCCGGCGCCTGCAGCATCCGACAGAACTTGTTGGTTTACGCTCAAGTATTCATTCAAAAGAACACGACTCAGCTCTTTGTCCTAAATCCTCGACTTTAGTACGAGTGTTTATAACAATAGGTATTTAGATAGTCTTAAAGCATTGGCACAGCTTTGTGAAAATAAATATATATTTTGTTAGATTCACGCTGTATCTTGCACTTAGAGAAGGGAACCTCTCGCTACGACACTTCATTTCGCACATTTTCTAAAACATGGCTTGTATTGTTGAATCCGCGTTTTGCGCGTTTAAATGTGTCTGACCGCACGCGGCGCTCGGTGCTCGGAGGCTTACTTACATTTGAAAATACTTTTCTAGTTCATAAGTATAACTCATTCGTTTTCATTAATCAACATACTCAAAATATTTGTAGCTGGATGGAGAGACAGTAAAGAAAGTAACATTTCTCTTAACAATAAGTAATAAACTAATTGTTTACTTTAAACAAAAAAAATGTATAACCTCCCTCACCTCCTCACATTTATGTCACAATTCTATAACAAAAAACAACATTTAATATAAATATTTTTAAAGTTTACTTCATAAAAGATAATACCGGAGAGTCAATTTAAAAGTAATTGCAGTAGAGCCTTCAATAGCGCTCGCCGCTCTCCACCAGGAGGGCTAGGGGAGGGGTCTGCGTCGCGGCTAAAGTGGGAGATAATACTTTATATAATTTCCAGTGAAATTACTTGAACGTAAGTGTTGAGATGAGCACTTCGTGTTTGCTCTTCTTAACTGCAACTTGTGTTTTCTGTTATTGGAACATGTAGAGTTATCTAGACATCATTTTTTCTATACAAAATAATGAATAACTGAGGAAAAGGATAGAAAAATATCAAAGCGCTGCATTATTCTACATTACTTGAACTTAATTTACATTAAAATTCTTTATATATACAGCGGTAAATATTGTGTTTCAAATCATTTACGAGTATAGCTCCGACACGTGGTCTGAGGTGGCGTCCAAAACGACGTCTTTGTATCTGAATCCTAAACTAGACGTGTTAAAAGTAGGTGAAATAATTTCTCATAAAAATTAAGGTGAAAATAAAAAAAAAACAATTATTTAATGTTTAAAAAGCTGAAATTTGCATTTTAGCTACTTCATACACAAATAGAAATAACTAACATACATTTTCAGTGTCAAGTTTAGAGTCACTTAGTTTAGTTTAGTTTAGTTTATACTTTATTGCACACAAATAAAAGAAAAAGAATAACAGAAATAGAACAGAAAAGAAATAAAAAAACAAGTATGCAAAGGCGGCCTTATTGCTTCAAGCAATCTCTTACAGGCAACCTTTGATAACAGCAAAGGACTTAAAATATAAAAAGAGAAGGGTGGAATAACGTTATGTGCAAACTAAAAAAAAATAATAATAATACTAAGTAAACACATAAAATACTTATGATATATACAAAAATACAAAGCTCAAACACAATACATAAATACATATATATATAAATAAATACATATAAACACATATATTCTTATACAAACAAATGCTACATATAATATAATATAATATGTACAATATAATTAATAGATAGAAGAGTCTACAAATTTTCTAAATTAAAAAGGTGTTGTTTTAGACGTCTTTTAAATATGTCAAGTGACATTGAATGTCGCACTTCAGAAGGAAGTGCATTCCAGAGAATAGCAGCTTTCACAGTAAAGGAGTTGGAATAGAAGTGGGTATAGCAGGTTGGAAGTTTGAGGAGGTTATCACTTCGCGACCTTAGTTCAAGGCGTAGAAGAGAATCGGAACCAAGGAAGTTGAAACGCTCTTTTAAATAAGAGGGAGCGAAAGGATTGTATAGGATCGAGTAAAGAAGAGTAAGCATACGATAATTGCGGCGAAGTCTAATAGGAAGCCATCCTAGCTGACGACGGTAATCGGAGACATGATCATATTTACGCAGACCAAAAATAAATCTTATACATAAATTTTGTAACCGCTCTAGTTTATTCAATTGTTCCTCAGATAGATCCGGGTAACAAGAGTCAGCATAATCCAAAATCGGTAGCAGTAGTGTATGAGCTAGAGTAGTTTTGGTTTTCATAGGTAGAAAATATTTCCATCTTTTCAAGCCTCCGATATTAGCGAATAGTTTTCTGCTGACCTCAGCTATCTGCGCTGACCAAGATAGTGAGTTGTCTAGAAAGATCCCAAGGTTTTTAACGGTCGGTCTAACAGTTAAAACAGTACCATCGAACTGTATAGTAGGAAGGTCATTCATATTAATTTTTTTTAACTGCTTAGTACTACCAATGATACTAACCTGTGATTTGGCAGGATTAACAGATAGGCCATAAGACCTGCTCCAACTAGCAACATTCAGCAAATCCATATTGAATTTACGAATAGCTTCATCTATATCACTTGAAGGCGTACACATGTAAATCTGCAAGTCGTCAGCATATAGATGGTGGGATGAGGAAAGGTTTTGGGAGATAGAATCAATAAAAATAGAGAACAGGAGAGGAGAAAGAACACCCCCTTGAGGAACACCCATAGAAGAAGAACGAAGGGAAGATCTTTTGTCATTGGTTTGTACGTATTGTCGCCGATCAGACAAATAGCCTCTGAACCATTCCGTCGCATGAGAAGAGATGTTAATTGATCGTAAAACAGCGAGTAGTAGGTCAGTGTCTACTGTGTTAAAGGCATTACTAAAATCGAGCAAAGCAATAACAGTAACATTTTGTCTATCCATATTTAGCCGTATATCATCACAGACTTTAATTAAGGCAGTGACTGTACTGTGCGCACAGCGAAAACCAGACTGCAAATCAGATAGAATATGGTTTTCTAAAAGGTACTGATTTAGCTGGTGCGAGACAATACGCTCTAAAACCTTTGACAGGAACGGAAGTATTGAAATGGGACGGTATTGAGAAAAGGATTTTGGATCTTTGGACTTTGGTATGGGAAAAATGCGGGCTATTCGCCACAAGCTAGGAAAGGAATTAGTGGTCAGGGAGAAATTTAAAATGTGAGTAATTACAGGAGCTATAACATTAAGGGGTAAAATAACCATTTTACGATTGATACCATCGAAACCAGCGGCATCCGATTTAATACCTAAAATATATTTTTTTACCTGGGCTAAAGTGACTTCGGAAAAATGGAATGGAATGGTTGATGGAAACGGCAGGGAACTGATAGATTTCAATGTATTTGCCTTAGTAGCACTATCCATAGGCGTTACTGAGGTGAAATGCGTATTTAAAGCATCAACATCAATATCGCGATTCAAGTCTTGACGTTGCCGACCGATTCCCAACGATTCAAGAAACTGCCAAGATTTACGTGGATTTAAATTCTCATTATGTGGATTTAAAGTCACTTAATATATAAAATATGAGGTGCGAAAAACCATTTAGCACAAAGCTTATACTTCAAAGACGTAAGCCAGCATAAGTTGAGACGATTTCACGCTGCGTTGCTCACGAAGCGATGCGTGACGATGTGGGAGATAGACTCGTCTTATTAGGACTTGTTAGCGAAGCCACCTTACTATGTAGTTTTGTAGATGCCTGCCTGCATGCCTTCACTCGCATAACAGGGTAGTCACTTTCTGGCCATTTTTCCGAGACATTTCGTATTGAATGGTGGAGTTCAATGCTATAACTACGGGAAGGGTGAAATGATAATAATTTAAATAGAGGTTTAATCAGTGCCACGACCATCGCGGCTACAATCAGACGCGCTCCCACTGCGCCACGACGACGTTATTAACGGTCTTACTGAATTAAATGCAATATTCACATATTCCTACAAGCAATAACTGACTGCCCTGAGTATACTTTTATGTCAAAACCTTTGTATTTCTACCCTCATTTAGTTTTTCAACGCTAATGCCAACACAGGCTATTGTAGGCAACGGGGGCTGCCAGGTTCCATAGACTGTAGTGTGTGGAATACAGTGGGAAGTTAAAAAAGAAACAGAAATACATATAAAACATGTGTCACGTATTATCTATTTGCCCCATTAAACTCAAACTATAAACATTAAAAGCAGTGATGCATAAATAGGTCATAATATATTTGAGTATCTGCAGTTCCACAGACCGTACGACTAGTTATAAAAGTGTCGTTGGTGCGTGGATAACGCGTCGATGACAATTCTCACTATCGAATTAAACCCGTAACGTGCATCATTAAAATAGTTTATTGGTCTCCGAAGGGTTTTACATTTGATCCAGAATGTTCAGCTGTGAGTTGATAGCTGGGTTAGAGCCTAAACGTTGTGTGGTGACTAGATATCTTTGATAGAGCCCCTCGTGGCGCAGCGTCTGCCTGTGAGCGCTACTGTTATGGGTACGTACTATCTCCCTCTTACAAGAAGATAAAGTGCGACGTTGAGTTCCGCCACTCAGCTAGCCATGTCTCTGAGAAATGGGGCACGGATTGTTTTGACCCCTCTGCCTATCCTGCTATATGCGGGATACAGATTGAAGTTAAAAAAAACATAAACCTTTAATTACTAAGATAAAACAAAGAAAGGAAAATATAACCACTTAAGTCATTCCGTCCTTGGCTCTAGTAGAGTCTTGTCATCCAACGAAATGTCTCTAATTAGAAAAAAATTGACATTTCAGTGGCACAAACCTATGTTCAGTTTTTAATAAAAATATGTATAAATATAAACGTATAAACGTATAGTTTATACGTTTTTCTATACCAAGTATTAAAAGTACTAGCGAATGAAACGAAGAAGGAGCTATAAATCATGTGTCTAATCCGGCTCCATCCTCAGACCAGCTTCTAAGTAAGTACAGATAAATGCCAAGTGTCTTAATGGCAATTACATTTAATTCAATACATACATACAAATCGACTTAGTAAAAGTAACTTACAAATAGAAGATATAGCATAACTTAGAACATTATAAAGCCAAATCAATACAACATGGACCTAGTAACATTTTCAATATAAACAGCCTCAACGGTCAACACATCTAATGGATTCCTGGACAATATTTGCATAAGAACCCAATGTATATGTACATACATATATGGATATTGTATATATTTGCTTCAATCACATCATGGGACTTCCGAGTCCTACTCTTAGACTGTTTATCATCAAACGTCCAGTGATAATACTTCATTTATTGAACACATTAAACATTAAAATATTTACGTTCCCCATTAAAGAAATATTACAATTTGATCAAATTAATCTAAACGATATTTGCAATTTTACTCAGCATAAGCAGAGAAAACATAGTTTTAAGTCACTCCGTTCTTCGCTTTCCATCCAAGATGAAGAGTGGAGTTTTGCTTTAACAGAGTGGAGATATTAAAACAATTATTTTACATGCATTATAGTTGTAATTTCATTTTGAAATATACAATTATATGCCGCTACGTCTATCTTTAAGCTTTTTTTTATTGATACTCCTTAGTATATAAATGAAGTAAATAAATTATTATAAAACATTTTGTAATAAGTACATAACTATGCAGTGCTAAATTTGCTATGGAATATGAATGTCCCTAGGGCATTCGTAGTAGCTCGTCTGTGATATATTTGATTTCAATTATTTATAAACATGTCCTCAGTACATTCTGCCTCAGTGCGCGGTCTCTCAGCACTCGAGCTCGGGGAGCCGTCGCTGCGATCAGATGACCCTTTCACACATTTAGATACATTGGACCTATAGCAAAAATTGCAATCAAAAGTACTCCTTATATTATCTCGCTATACATTGACTCCTTGCCAACAAATAACAAATAAAATACATGTTTTTAACCAGCAATGTAAGTTAAAGCAAGAGAAGGAACCGTAAGTAAGTAGCAAATTGAAATATGCCAATACTATATCGATACAGAGTGAGCTGCCAAGAACGCTTCAGTGGTGTATTTGCAAGTGACAGACATACATACATACATAAATTAACGTTTCGCAACGCATACATGATTAATTAAACACATTCCAGTCAGATTTTGTCTAGTGATTAAAGCATTAATTTAATACTGATATCTGAAGTTTATATGTTACTAGTAATGGGCGCGCGCAGCTTCGCCTGCTTATTTGGACTCTTAGGGGTGAATTCTAGTAAACCATGAAACATGTGTTCAATTAAATATTTTTAAGAGTCTAAGTTTCAAATTTTATAAAATTCGGCGGCCATTTAAAGATTTTTCCATACAAGCTTTCAACCCCTTATTTGCACCCTTAAGGGGAGAATTCTAGAAAACAATGAAATACGTGTTCAATTAAATACTTTTAAAAATCTAAATTTCAAATGTTATAAAAATCGGTGGCGATTTAAATTCATTTCCATACAAACTAACCCCTATTTCGCCCCTTTAGGGTTGAAATTTTACAAAATCCCTTCTTAGTGGATGTCCAGATTACAAAAGTAAACATCTGTCCAAATTTCAAGTTTCTACCATCAGCGGTTACGGCTGTGCGTGTGTTAGGCTTATGGAATTAATGGTAATAACATAAATAATACATATATGATTGTTATCATAAATAATGTTTGTAATTGACATTTGACACTTGTCATTGATTTGGCGTTTAGAATATCCATCTTTGATTTGGTAGTTAAGTAATGGATTACTATAGAATTATGATTATATTTAATAGATTTATAAAGGTTTAATAGATTCATTTAAATAATAAATAATACATATATGATAATTACAATAAATAATATTTTATAATTGATAATTGACACTTGTCTAGGATTTGTAGTTTGATACATCTGCCTATGATTTGCTGGCTGGTGATATAAAACAATGGAATTACGATAATATTTGACTTATAGGATTATTGAAAATGTATTATATATCCTCGGC
>JAKRZM010001015.1:69896-84746 GCA_036379175.1 Heliconius cydno galanthus | reverse complement strand
CTTAAGTATGTTTTGTACCAAAACAAATGTATTTAGAAGAAAAATTTAAGAATAAATATACTTACATTTTGCCTTCACAGATTTCATGAAACAGCTTTATAAAAGGCATGAAATGAACGATTGTAAAAAATTTTTAATTGGATTTTACGGCTACAACATAAGGATATACTGCTTATCTTTACAATTCTAGACATAAACTACATAAAAATTAAAATATAAAAAAAACAAGGGTACTATTGTAGGTGTACCCATTTGGGCACGGCGGGTCTATATGGGTTAAAGTTATTATTATGTTCTAGTCAAAGGCTTATATATAATATATTTTTTAAATATATATTCACACGAATTCACATTAACTTCTCTCTACCTACCCATATGGTCGCTTCTCTGACATCAAGACATCTGGTCTCTAGCTCGATGATGAAAAAAAAAACAAAATATCATATACATATGGTATTGTGGTCGATCGTCACTTTGGAGAATGAATTATTTAATAATATTTTCATTTCTTCCCTCTGGTACCAAGGCCAAAGCCCGGCGTTGAGTTCCACCAGTCATAAAATTGGATGGAATGTGGTTCCCTCTGCCCAGTGCCTACCCTGCTATACACACGTTGATATTTATGTAAATCAGAGCTAGTTTTTAAGTACCCTGCGCTGTAATTCAACGCTTACCAATCAACATAACATAAAGAACTGCGCCTCTACAAGGAACACCGCGCGCCGTTCAACTTGCAGATTATGAAATAGTAAGTTTAAACGTTCGCTGGAGTTTCAACTCAACTAAAGTTTGTAGTTTAAACGAAAATATTATTCCGAAGTTTCGTCGAGTCCACTTCAAAGGACCGCGGCCAGTCGCCCGCTATGATTTATATTTGAACTAAGATTTATTTGCGTTCGCAAGAAGTAATCTCGGAATGTTATTCGTGGTTTACTCGTCTTTATATATTTCTGTTTTGTTTCACTGATCCAGCTCATGTTACTGGATAGGTACTAACCTATTCCTGTAACTATAAAACGAAGTTTCAACGATTATTTTCATAGTTGCTTACTGTAAACGATTTTAATTGAAATTAATATTTTATTTTAAATTAACTGTATATATTTTCATCGATCTTAAAATCAATTGCAACGTAAAATAATCCTACGTAAGACTTGTTTAGGCCAGGCCAGTTATTTAAACAATTATCTATATACTACTTCCGGCGCTCTCTAGAACCGTGTAAATACCCACATCCCGAAAACTAAACCGATTTCGAAACATCAACTAGCCCCAATCATCTAAAGCCAGCCAATTCCAAGACCATCGCTTTATGAATTTAATTAACAATTATGGACAAACACAAAAATTTGCGCATTTGCTTGGAAGCCTAAATAAATCATCATAATTCGATTTTGGTAAAATTACCAAATATTAATTAGGGCCTGAATTCTGAGATGATCATGGTAATTTACTTCTCTGTTACTGAGCCTATAGTGTTCTACGTAGGGACCGTGTGGGATAAGGATCGAAACTCGCAAGTGTCTGGACATCGTTCAAAGAGGCTACGCCGAGAAGATTTTCTTACAGGACTGTGTCCCTAAACGCTGTCTTCGCGCTAAGCGTCAGAGAGATGTGGAGTGGTTTCTATGAGACCAAACGCGAAAACTGCAGGAATTTCTCTGCAGATTCTCGAAACATACCTCGTTTCGAGGACCTGAAACCGGAGAGCGTTGATAGACATGACTTAAGAGACATGACTATTTATACGACAGGAGAAAGATTGGTGGTGAGGTGGGATCGACACTATCGTACTGGTAAAGAGAAACGGAAACGATGGCCAGAAAGTTCGACCATCGTTCTGTACAATATTTCAGGTAGGTCCTCGGAGAGATCGATCTGTATCTTGAGCAATTTAATATTGGCACTCTAGTTGATAGGAGATCAGGATGTGTTCCATCCAATCACGTCTTTCATAAAAGGCGGACAAAGAGGACAGAAATATCAGATTCATTTGGATGATGATCACGGGTTGCCCGCGATATGAGACGCGAGGGCGAAACGAACTGGCTCAAAGCGCAGCCTCAAGCAATGGTAATCGTCGTTTCGTAACCTGGACATTCACTAAGAAGGGATTTTGAAAAATGTTAACCCTAAAGGGATGAAATAGAGGTCGAAAATTTGTACGGAAATATTTTTAAATCGGCACCGATTTTTATAAAATATCTTTTGTCCACTGCTGGATATAGGCCCCCAATTTTCGCCACCACACTGGAACTTCATGCTTTATTAGAATTCATTCCTAAGGGTGAAAATAAGCAAGTAAAGCTGCGCGTCCGCTAGTATGCAATATACGTTTTTGATTGATTGATTGATTAGTTTAGCAAGAAGTACTCAGTTAAGATATAGAGTTCAGATTAAGATTCAAATCATGCTTTTTTCATATTTTAAATAGCAAAATGGGAGTTCCTTAAGGGAGCTAGGGGTAAATTAAAATATTTTTTCACAATGTTTAGTAATCGTTTAACGTGATAGCTGTGTGTTCTATGAATGATAGCTATGGGAATGAATTATTTTCATATGATGAAAAAGCGTGTCGTTGAGGTCCTCTACTTAACACTGAAAATTAAACAGAAAGTAAGTTTTTTTTAAGATATTAAGTATATAAGGACTAAAAATAAATAAAACGTCGCATCTAGTGTTTTATTTTATATTTATTAAATATTTTTTTGAAATAAAAACCTACATCTTCACAATAAAACTAAATAAGCATAAAGAATAGGTTCCGCACGCTTACACTTAGGAGACTAATGCTCGCATCGCGTGACCGCCGGCGCCGCGTGCTGTATGAACACAACACGCGCGAGGTAATATGTACAACAGTAGCATACTAACCTCCCAAACGCGGCTTCGCCCGCTTTCACTTATTGATATATACTGATTATAAAATATTTTTACGTAAATTATAGCCTATGTGTTATTCTGGTGTCTAAGCTATTATACTGTAAAGGTCATCTAAATCCGTCAGTAGTTAGTGCGTGAAAGTGGAACACACGTGTTCACCAACTTTCACATTTATAATACTGGTGGGATTACTGAAATAGCATCAACTGAAGGCATTACTGTGCTCACGACGACGGGGACTGTACCCACCCCATAAATATCGGATAGTGGAAGTACGGGAAAGATCTGTCGTGTAGACTCCCTAATCGATTATATGCTAACATTGTTCTCTTTCATTGTTTACTTCGTGAAATATCGTATTGAGAGTAAAATTTGAAATATTTTTGTTTCACTTGTATATGCAAATAGCCCCGGGGCGGTGGCCAGGGCCGTCTGACTCCACCCGGGGACTGCACCTCGTACTACGGTATGACGTGTGTACCTGTGCGTGTACATCTATGATATGTTGCATAGCTTGAAAATGTATTATGAATGATCAAAGAATATATCTTCATAGTGTAGTGTGTATATTGTTAAATAATCATTTTTAAATTTGTATACTTTAACATTACGTATTTTACTTATTTCAGCAATATCGCGTACTAGATGGAGAATTGTAACAGATATCTTAATTCTAAATTTCTCTCTATAATCAGTGAAATGATTCACATTTTATTGAAAGGTCACGCTGAGACTGTGCCCCCTGATATACTAGCGGTAACTGACTTTACCGCATTATAAATACGTTTTTTCTTACAAAACTTGACGCAGGAAGATTACACAACAATTTAAGTAACTTCTTGAATGTACTTAAATTTTGTTCGAAACTCTATTATTTCGGGATCAAAAGACGTCAGGCGTCTTTATATATTATAAATATAGCCTCTGTCAGTTTCTGGATTTACTCGTCCAAGTATTTTAAACACAATAGACCACGTGGCTGTCGTTACCGTACGTACGTAGTGTAAACGCTCCACATATCATTACAAATGTGTTTGCTCTTCATGTGAGCCAAATCAATTCCAATATTGACATGAATGATGTAATAATTAGATGATGTTATTTACTCGCGTAATGAGGCTTAAGTGTTAAATCAATAATACACTGTACTGTGTTCTAGTTAGTGTAATATAAGAAAATACTTATCACAGAAGAAAATTTCTTACCAAAGTTTTTACATAAAATATTCAAATTATTAGAAGTACCCATTACAAGTACTTATTTAGTACAAGAAATAAAAACAATTAAACAAGAATAAAAAGAAAAAGTATAAATCTAAAAGTTACAATTACAAAAGAACGAATTTACAACGCAATAGGTCTTCTTAGCGAATGTGACCAGATGGTGGTTGATACCTCTGAATAAGAACAGTCTGTGCACTACTTAAGCTTAATTAAAGAAGGAAAACTTCTGCAACCACACGAGAGCGAGGTGCATCGACCGAGTTTTCGTCTCTGCATTTGTCATCAACCTATGAACTTCCTCCAGTAACATCGCTACTGACCACTGACTGATATATGATAATAATTACTTTCTTCTTCGTTTTGAACATCGTCGCCAATGTGGTTATTCTCAACACTGGAATCTAAAACTTAAAAAGAAGAATTATCTTCCTTATTTAAAATTGAAATAATGTCGTCTTCGTTTAATCTTCTAGACTGTCACATATTTATAAAAACATACCTGAGAAAACACCGAAAATAAGCATTAAATACATAATAAACAAACATAAATACAATCACACTCATCTAGTTAAAAGTTACACAAAGCCTTAACATACGCCTGTCAGGCGTGCTGACCCGTCCCGTCCCGTCCCGTCCCGTCCCGTCGGCCACCGAGTTCCATTTCTGAGTATATAAAGTTATAGAAATTGCTTTCATGATATATAACAATTTTTTACAAAGAATACCTGGAAATAAAGCTTCTACGTCTTAGATATCCAGGTATATCGATTTGCATATAAAACTTATCGGCGGGGGGTAATGACGCGGCAAATTATGCACGCCCGGAGCTCGGAGCGTAATGTACAGCTGGCAACACACACACACACACTTTATTAGTTACTTTAAAGTGAGAATTTAGTTATGAACGTTAAGAAGACACACAAAACTTTATTGCTTCTTTTCATCTATGAGCGTACACTACTAAGCTGCATGGCTACACGCATAGTACACGCATAGTACACGCATAGTACACGCATAGTACACGCATAGTACACGTGTATGTCTCGTGGACCTGGCCATGGCATTTGGCACAACGTAAAAAAATACAATACAAATAAACAAATCATTACTAACTTTTATTTGTAGTTAATTTTTAACAAAATGAGTGCATTTATTCTTTGTGTAATCACAGCCTATAGGGTATTTCTCGTACACCTACAATTATTAAATTATTCAAGAAAAAAATCCAAACAACAAAAATTGATATTTATTTTACAGATAAAAAAAACTATTACAAACGCAAACTTAAGACTGTGAAGTTCTTCTACTTATATACCTACAATCCTGAAATTGCTACGGCACCCTCGGTGGGCGAGTCTGACTCGCGCTTGTATTTAAAGAAAAATTTAAATCAAATCGTCCCGATTGCTGAGACCATTACATTTAATATCTCTCACAGATCTCTATATATGTAAACAATATTTTAAGGTAGTGTATCAATGCTTTCTTATAAAATATATAATTAAAAATAAGAAAATAAGCTGAAGACAAATATAACATACAGTCCCTTATTTCTCTTCGCGATAAGTAGGTACAATCTGTATACAAAACTAATCCTGTACTTAGACGAGAGTGCCCACTCACTGGCGCACGGCAGGCGCGGCCGCAGCACGAGTGGAACGAGAGGAGTGCCTTCCCGATGTAGCTCTTACTGTACCCGTCTCTCGGTGCAAACTGCGAGTGCCACCATACAGAATACTGACATCCATCATTATAATATATCCAATATATTCCGTTTTGTGGACAATATATTAATTTTAGAACAATCAGCAGCGTCCAAACGAACCTACGCAGCATACAAATATAGCATATTATTATTGGATTTGGGCTAATTCAAATTACTGTGGAAATGTAAAAAATGTCCAAAATGTCTCGTACATATAACTATACAGCACTCTTCTCTCTCTAATTGCGTCACTGATCGAGGCGAGGAGAAACTTGAAGTATACACCGTAGGATGCTAGAGCTATGTTGAGAGGCGAAGGCGCTGATTACTTTCTACAGAACGGGTCGCAAGAATCATTATAAATAGTAATTACTCTTACTTATATATTCCTAACAATGGAATTAAATTATAGATATAGGTGAATATATATTACAATAAAAATCCTTCTAGTATATAAAGCATGTAGGCTACGCTAGAGCAGGCCGCCACCTACCGCTCCACGGCTATTTACAGCGGCTGAGTAATATTGACTTTATTAATGATTCAGTTACGTTCAGATCGAACAAAACAATTACTGTGAAGGCTCAGCCGGGGCTGGGGCTGAGGGGGCAGGCAGGAGGGGTGGGGAGGAAACTTGATATGGACGCGATGAGTAATTGCTTTTCTGCTTAAATAACAATTATAATTATAAATAATCAAAGGAATAGTACTGTATAACTATTATATATGTATTGTGTATGTATCGACGTGGTGTAGGATATTATAAGACATTGCGAGTCTTTCATATATAACAAAATATATTGTAGTAGTTATAAGAAACTTTTCTTAAACATTTTCAAAATATACCGACCGGCGCGGCGGAGGTCGCTCGTGGCGCGGGAGGAACAGTCGCGTGACTGACCTGTTTTGTATTGTAGCATAATGCAACGTCATTATTAGATATAAGCTTTATTTATCATATCCGTACAGTTCTAGAATTCCTGAAAATAATTATATATGTAAAAATTCTAGAAATAATTTAATTATTATAACAATAATCACACAATACAATATGTATAGTAATAACGAAATACCCACCNAATCGCCACCGATTTTTATAAAATTTGAAATTTAAACTCTTAAAAATATTTCATTGAACACATGTTTCATAGGTTATTAGAATTCACCCTTAAATACGCTAGCAAAGCTGCGCGCGTCCGCTAGTTAGATATAAGCTTTATTTATCTTATCCGTACATTTTAAGAATTCCTAAAAATAATGATATATGTAAAAATTCTAGAAATAATTTAATTATTATAACAATAATCACACAATACAATATGTATAGTAATAACGAAATACCCACCCGCGGTAGTGTAGTGTCGTAGTGTCGCAGCTCGCAGCAGGACGGCGCGGAGTGAATATTAACTTACGTAATTCAAATCTCCATTTTCCTCCCAATTATGATGCGAGAGCAAACACTCGTACGCACTGTCCCTGGTGTGACATGTTTGCTGACATTACGGGGGATGAATGTGCTTATTTAAGGGATATTATTGAATATTATTTAATGAGATTTGCATATGGAGCTAGTTATCGAGTTTGATTCGAGCTCAGTAAGTATTTACTTTTTAAACTACTTTAGATTTACATCCTCATTTAAAAGCATCAAAATACGTGTAATATATATAGTTTAGCATATGTATTGTTTTAAGTATTTACAAAGTTAAATGTTAACTAAATGACCGTTTGATCAGCTTATTTAAGCTACGAGTACAATGGAAACGAATCAAAACAATTACGAAAACAAAAAACACAAGAATTAAGCCCACTTTTGTAGTGTATATACCTAATGAACATAGCGGGTGTCCGCCGCTCGCACGCGGTAGTGTCTACTAACGTGCGCCGGAGCCCGGACTGCGCTCTAATGATTTACTACATTTTTACGGTAAGCTATTACAATATTTATGCGGCTGCCACATTGACATCTTTTTTATATGTTTGTCATAAAATTTTATTTCCTTTTCCGTTTATATTAACTTTTTGAGCTCAAATCAAACTCGACAACTAACTCCACAGTATGCAAATCTCATTAAATAATATTCAATAACCAACCACCTTCAGCAAGTTATCCACGAGAGAACAAACTGTTTTATTAATAGAACGTTCTAAGCTCATATGCTCCAACTAAAGGCCAATTTTCTAATATAAACTCAGACGGAATTAATTACCGCGAAGTGAGGTAAAGCGTGTTAGACGTGAGACTCTCCAAGTTCCTTCGAGGAGGAGGGTAGACTAAACTTTTGTCATTATAGCTGTGAGCGGCGTCGACGACTGTGACTGCGAGAACTAAGCGGCGAGACGTATGTATGGTCTGTCCACTATCACCGTGGGGTGATGGGGTGTGGACCCCATTGCATGTTGGAATAGGCGAGGTTTGTATATTTAAATGACATTTAAATATATAAATCCCACTTATTTCAAGTGACTTCAAAAAAGGAGGCTATCAGTTTACTTAGTTTGTAAGTTGGGCCTTCTAGCGAGGGTGGTCAAGTTTGTTGGTGCATGTGTGGGGCTGCAAAACTGAATCTCGATAAGACTACGAGTACAGTCGGATCGGTAGGTATACAAACTTAGTCTGGATATAAATACTGTTACAATTAAAAATAAACAAAATATTTACTTTTGAATTTAAATCTATCATTTTTATACGATCGTTCAATGTGTTTTCTTATTTTTGCCAATATATAGGGCGATAGAGGAAACCGAATTGCTATAATTGCAATACATAAAGTAAGTATGGAGCCGAATACAACGTTCCGGACTTCACCAGAGCTGATGACTGACTTCCACTTCCACTCCATGATCCACTGGAATATGACTTATGATCAGATTTAAAAGGTAACATTTGCTCTCAACGCTATGATAATTTGAAGTCCCTAAAACAATCCATGCCATTGGCAGTGAAGAATTTTTCCATAGAAAGAATGTGCCCTTTCGAATAAGCTTTATATATTTTTAATTGAATGTATTAAAGTGGCATACTGCGATAGTAAGAAATGTTACGTACAATAAAAAAATGTTTTTCTTTTTAACAAAATTAAAGGCAAGACGAAGTATATGCGTGTAAATACCAGCAATCATTTAGGTAGTTCCAATATAAATATCTCTTCAGATCTCTTGCGTACGTACTTGCTATCTGAGATGAAATTGCCTCAACAAAATTACTAACCTAACTTTTAATGGTAGTAATATGTCACGCACCTTTTTCCAAAGTTAGTTAAAAATTCCCCCAAGTAAGGTGTGTTTTTCATACGTAACAGCCACTGAAGCATTACACGAACGACTCCCGCGAGCCTCGCGCCGTATTTCAGGGAAAGCTGTAAAACACCGATGACGTAGCAATCACGAAGGAACCCCGCGCGGGATTTGAATATGTAATTTATACGGTGCAAGGAACTTAAGTGATATTTTTATATATAATGCAAGAGGCTTTCTTGGAATGTGCATACGAGTATATGTAATGTAAGTAGGAACAGGTGATGTTTTTATTGTTTGGTTTAACTTTAAATACGTTATTAATAAAGGTTTGAACAAACACTTCAAAAGTATATAATTGATATTAGTCTATATTTCGAAACTAGGGCGATGTTTGGGTAACGCAGTGCCTAAACACTTACGCAAAGTGTTGCAGCGTACATACTGGCAAGCACACCGTGCTACGTGCCATATGCAAACTACTATAATATTATGGCCATTAAATTCAATATTAGCAACGCTTTTTTTGTATTTCCCAGGGTTTCCACGCCAAATGAATATTATATATAAATTGTACAATTAATATATCGCATCGAAATGGCATAGTGTCTGCCTGTAAACGTGATGCGGGTTCGATTCCCACTCCAGGTAATGAATTAGATAGAGTGTGAAACCAAAAAAAAAGAGATGTTTCCTTCAAAATGTTAAATAGAATATAAGAAAATTTTTAAAATATTGAAAAGGAAAGAAGGTGAGCTATTCAACGACACGTATTAAGGTCGCTAAGTGCCGCTACGAGCAAAGCGGCTGTCTCGATACCGTCGCTCCAGCCTCGATGCATTCGGAGATTTGCGGCTTGAGACGGATTCAAACGGTCGGTGACGTTCATATAAATGTAGGGTTGCAGAACTCAGACAGAACACGCGCCAGCAGCGAGGTGACACTACTATATTGTTCTGTGTATGTGAAATAAATATTTCAAATGCATATGACCTTCCTAGAGGGGAATTTGAACCCACAAACGGTGGCATAACGGTGACAGTGCCTAATAGTAGAATGTATATGGAGACTAAAAATTAATAATTACATCTGTAACATACTTTGTACCTACATTCTGACCAAATAAATGTATTTTTCTTTCTTTAGTGTGGATTATATGTGTGTAAATATATTTTTAAAGACGCATAAGCTAGAGCACTTGCTAAGAACGGCAACGAGCCACTCTTCAGCTTATCTAGAACCCAGTACGATAGTATTGAGAAACGATTATAATAAGAGGTACGTCTGAGACGCTCTCAACGTCAGTGTTCCTTGCGTTACGGACTTGTAACGTATTGTTTATATATACGAGTATGCAGTAGGACAGCGTCTGGCTGTAAGCGCAATAGTCGTGGATTTGATCCTTAAAATACATTAAAAAATCCCAATTTAGGCGGAACAGAAAACGGATTGTCACGACACTAGGTTCATTGTGCCTTCCCTGCGGGATAAAGCGTGAAACTAAAAAAAATATTAACGTCTCATTTTCAAACGTGCAACATTTGAAAAATATTAACCATGTATTTTTTTAGATTCAAGCTGTATCCTGCATTCAGCAGAGTAAATAGAAGGAACCTTGATACTCTTTTCTTTTCGCGCTGTCCAATTTTAGAGACATTCCGTGTGGAATGGCAAAGAAATGAAAATAAATCATTTTGCTGAGTGGGAATCGAACCCACAATCGTCGCGTTAGCCACTTGTGCCGCTGTGCTGCGACAGCTTCGAAATTATTTATTTTTTTATTTTATTCTTTATAACAATACCAACAATTCTACATAATGAATCGTAAAGTTCCTTTCGTTTGCCTTCTCCCTCGCAACCAGCCTCGCTGCGACCTCGCTCGCTGGGACGCTCATCACACTACTTCCCTCGGACGTCTCTCCGACATTCACGAGTAAAGTGTTGTGGTCCGGAAACTTGAACGGTCAACAATTGTAATTTAACTGCTTTTATATTTTTACTTTTACTTATCCTTTAATTGTTACTTAGAAATTAATTGTAAGTACACATATGTTTATTACAAAAGGTTTATTTTTAAGCATTTTTAGAGTGTTATCCCATACTTAGGAAACAAAAATACTTATTAAAAAACGTATAAAAATTTGAACATAGCAGGATTAGAACCCGCGCCTCTTGGAAACCGTCCAAGCGCTCTGACCTACTAAGTCAACGTGTGCCCGCGCGCCACGAGTCACGACTGGCTTCAGTTGATCGTTAGTACAAATAATAGTGATTCTCACTAAGTTGAGTAGCAAAACTCAACTGAACTCAGTCCCGGACGCACTGCTTTGTTATCAGAAGCAATGTCACGTAAATATACATATATATATAAATACGAAAATTCAATTTATAACACTTTATAGATTCTATAATTACAACTGTAAATAAGAATTACATGTATAGCGTACATATAAGCGCATTATTATTATTTTCAAAGTAAGCTCATCGATATAATATAATACTTTATTTCGTTTAAGCAAGCCGCGTGTTGTAAAAATTAGAATAATAATAAGTATAAGCCTACCTGCGGCAAACTTTCAGCCAAATACCACCGGAAAATGGAAAAAGGCTCTCATATTTATCATCTCCAAGAAAAATGTTGCAGATGAAATACTGGTTTAATAAGCTAAGAGTTATTAAGTACACCAAAGTTGGTGAACTTTATTGCCGCGGAAGAGAAAGGCTTGTGTTTTTGTATAATGTGAGCGCGCGGCTTACGTCGAGTGTTGCGGGCTGCGTGAGTGAGAGAGCGCATATAGCAGAGTAGGCAAAGAGAATTTAGTGCTAAGACCCCCCCCCCACCCCCCCTCCATACCCCTTGCCGCCAAATTTCCCAGATATTGCATGTGACGAGGAGTGTCGGAACTCAACGCAATTGTGCTACAATGCCACGACGACGACCCGACGGCCTATAGCGTTTGACACCTCCACGCAATCTCGAGATGTATCTTGTGTATTTTAATATTATTTAAAATGATTTTATTAACATTAAGCATAACGTTGTATTATTTTATAAAACATTCTTTTACAAATATTAAAAATGTATATCTGTCCTGTATTTTTAAATTCCGATTTGTAAAAGCGCGGCTCCCGTCATAAGTGTAGGTGCCCGGGCGTCATTAATTACTAAGCGGCAGACGTCGACGGCCGGCCGCGTCACAACATACATTTTTGCTGACGGCTTCAACCCTTTCACTTACCCTAATTTATGACCATAAATAAGAATGTTTTGTTTGAACTTAGCAAATAAGGGCGGAGGGCGGAGGGCGGAGGGCGGAGAGCGCTGAAGGGGTGTTTATGATGGTGATAACGCAGGCTTAGCGCGACACTAAGAATTGTCGGGATTAAGGCCGGTGTCGTCGGATATATGTTATTTTGTAGTGAGATTCAACTTTGCTTGTATTCGTTGTCGACATTGAGTGTCTCTAACATACCTATACCTACTTGTGTGTTCGTAATATGCAAACATGACTTGATTCATGCATTTCTCTATTTTTTCTTCTTACTTTTTGTAATGAATATTAAGATATTTGGAAATTTATAGCATATTAGTTGTCGTTAGCAACCTCGTTTGCGTAGAAATGTAAAATGAAAACTTTTCCTATTCCCATTAGAATTTTGTAAAATACTGGCAATTTTCATCATTCTGGGTTCAGCAGTTTCGTCTTTATGTCATCTGTCAGTCACTTCAGTAACGCAAGAGTCTTACATACAAAATATAAAGTTATATGATTCATTTTAATTCACTACGCCAAGTGACACGGCGCACTGCGTGTTATAATTAAAATGTATCGATATTATACAGTTTTATTTTCGTACCATCCATAAAAATACTTTTTTACAGTAATTTATGAAAAAGACTATTAAAACTTTTACAAAAATTATTAAGACACTTGTGAAAATAAATTTAGAACTTTTTCTTATTTCCCTTGTCTCGTAAGTTGCGAAAGGCTTCAGCGCCACTATATCAGTACTTACCTAACTTCCGGCCGCCGTCGTGTACCAGTTTATACAGTGTGGGAGAGCTTGTAAGTACTTCCACCTATTATTCTCAGTAGCTAAATAAAAAAAGAACATTTAACTTAAAAAGTAGTTAATATCAGAGGATACGTATACATTAAGGGAGCAGAGCGATAAAAGATTTAACTAACTTAACCGACCACCACAATAATGTATCTTATTAACATAGAAACAGTTTAACTTAATGAATCAAAATTTATGATAAAAATCTCATCAGAAAGAACATTTTTTACACTACTAAGTATAATTTAAGTTTTACGGGAATCATAAAATTGCATCAATAAAACTATTTCCAGTAATTGTAAACTTTTATTCTACACTTCGAAAAGAAAAATACTTTTTTAGAAAAATATAAAATTGACATAGCGGAATTAGAACCTGCGATTCTTGGAAAACTCAAATCCCGCTCAAAAGGTTCGGAATTTTGAAAAAGTATTGACACAACGTGTTCGTGAAATCCTGCTGTAAGCGGATTATAGTGTGAAGCTAAAAAAATTATCTTAGAGATGACTAAACAAGTAAAAACTAATGTTTTCCAATCTCAATAAAAACATAAGGTAGGTGAGACCGCTTCTATCCCCTTTTCTAAAAATAGTCTCTAAGACTCTCTATACAACAAAGATTTAACAAGAACAAGTATTTATGAAAACTTGCTGGTTAATGCCGCACACACGGCGGGAGTCACGTCCCTCTGAACATGGTACGTTACTGTCAACACTGTACAAACCGACTTCTTGTTTGGACGAAATTAGCACAGAGAAGTGCTGTAAACTCTTTTCTTCATATTTCACTATTTTTTAAAGACAAATGAGTGGAGAATCTAATTAAATCGTCGTGGCGGAGTGGCACAAGCTGGTGACTGTGCCACTCCGCCACGTGGCGTGGCAAAGCGTGAGAGTTGTGGGTTCGATCCCCACTTCTCCAATAAGTACAGCTGATTAAGGACTTCTCCTTTCAACATTAATATTCTAGATATTTAGTTAAGTTAGCTAATCTAATAACCGGCTCGCTGTCGACTGTCGCCCGAGCGCGAGGTGAAGGTTGCGTATAAAGTTTAATATAGCACAATCCGAGTTTACGACAGTTACATACTGTGAATACATTATGGCCAAGTATTTTTCAATATTCTGAGGATATAACATGCTTTAGTGGCGGAGGCCGGCTGAGTTATTGCTCAATTTTTCTCCCCACTCATCCCATATCTTTGCTATTTATCTATTTATTGAAATATATAAAATAAAAATTGGAAGCACAGCCTTTGACTAGAAACGTGATGGATGTGGGTTCGATTCAAACTCGGGGGAATGAATGTATTTCCTTTAATTAATTTATTTTATTTATTTTATTTATTTTAATGATTATATTTCGAATTATGATTATATTTCATTGTTATTAAATTAAATAAGAAGGATATATAAAAAAATGTAATTTACTATAGAAATAATTATGGACATAAAATATTTACTTAATATTCAAATTATAGTGTAATACGATAACAATTACGATTAAAAGTAACGACTATAAATGATGACAATTTTTAATACAGCATGAGACACAGCGTGAAACTAAACAGAACAAGAGAACATCTTTAGGCTCAATTTTCATTTATTCTGTCATTTTATTTTAATTTTCATTTAAAAGCTGTGTATAAAGGTTTGTGCATTAATTGCCGTCACTCACTGTCTCTATCTAATCAGATACTCTATAATAATCGACGTCAAGCTGGAATTGTGGTTTTAAGAC
>JAKRZM010001015.1:38921-69765 GCA_036379175.1 Heliconius cydno galanthus | reverse complement strand
TGATAAGTTGACATTATCCGGAATGGTTATTGGCATGCAGGTTAGAGATTGGATAGATATGTCGAACATTCCAAGATGGACGTTAACTGGAGATCGGAGATACATTATTAATTTCGGGCGTTATTCATATTCATATAATAACTAAGATTAGAGTTACCCCAAATATTATAATATTTAATCAATACTAGCTATTTAGGTAAAGTTAGTAAGCACTAAGTAAATGCGACAGACAGAAGGAGCTCGCTAAAGACACTGTCAATAACTATTTACATATTCGATGTATCACAATGAAGCTCCTTGCTACTGGTTTGTGCTCCTCCCAGACCGTTAAACCTGCAGCTCTAACGTTGTGGACTAACCTAACCCAGCAACATAGCCTCGCTCAGCTCCACCCGCCGTGCACAGTTAGCAATACAATATAAACATATCAATATAGACTACATTACCGTTTAAATTTACTTACGCCCAATATTAATAATGTATCTCCTATCTCCAGTTAACGTCTATCTCGTACTGTCCGACATCCATCTATCCAATCACTAACCTGCATGCCTACCTCCATCTCTGTCTATTTCAATCTATGGTAGCAATTTTTGGATTAGGATTGGTTATTAACATTGGGCGTTAATCAGTATCATACATAAATTAAAAGAATAGTTTTTTAAGTGATTGATTGATTATGGATTCAAATATAATATGGGACAATATTTTTATTTCAAATCCATTTTTCCGCGGTTTCTTTTTTCCACTTATTTTGGGTTTCATCAGTCAACACACAATTTCTGTAACCTGGTCCTCCGAGCCTGATACCTACAAATTACGTACTAATTTCATGGTTATAGGCCATCGGGAACGTGACTTAAGCGTATGCATTTATTTTCTATGGAATGAACTACAAATATAAATGTTTGTGTATGTTCATCGTAAGTTCTATCGTATCGGCGAGTTTCTGCAAAATGCAGTATAATTCATGCAAAAGAGCTCGTATCTTTGATTGCGTTGACTAAAAGCATAATTTGTTCTGCGCTCCAAATGGCCAATGAATATCTGGTATTTAATTCAGCTTACACCTCCTACACCTCCGCGCGCTCTCGGACAACAAACTTTACCTATAAAGTTTCACCTTTTACACTATTTTTGCTTTCTCTTACACTTTTACTGAAGCCCGAAAGAACGTTGCATTCATTACATGACTCTTAGCGAGGGTTTACGCTACTTATTACGCTGATTCTTAACCGATGTACAGGATTATAGGGCGCCGCATATATTCTCCCGCACCCTACCCGCCCTAGCCCTGCCCTGCCCTACACCGGACCTCATGAATATGTAATTAACGACCTGTACCTTCCACCTAATGGAAGTATGGGATCATAGATATTTTATATCGCATTATTTTTGATTTATAACACCTATATTTTTATCCGCAGCAAAAAGGGTCCTGAACATAAAGCAATGCAGTCCCGACTAAATTAGTTTTCGTTCCATCGTTAGCTCACATCGTTTATCACTAGTTGTCTGTCCTCCGTGGCGCAGTGGTCAAGTGCTTGGGTGTACCTGTCCGGGGTACAGGTAGTCAGGCCCCGCTAGGCTAGTTCTATGTTTTACTTATTCCTTCAATTCCAGTGTGGAGACTTTGAATGTAGTTTCTTATCAATATGTTCCTCTCAACATCACGGAAAAAACGGCCGTTGTGGCACAGTGGCACAAGCGTGTGACTGTAAACACAACGGTTGTGGGTTCTATCCCCACTCGAGGAAATTAAATATTTATTTAAATTTATATTTTCATTTCTTCGTTCTGGTGTCGAGCAGTGGCATAGTGCGGCGTTGAGTTCCGCCACTCAACACGCAATGCCTCCAGAATTCGGTAAAAGTGGGGAACTGAGTGTCTTAACACTATTTTCCCTCTGCCTATCCTGCTGTTTGCGGGATACAGCGTGCAGTTGATTTAAATTTCAATTAGTTGTTGGATAAAATGTTTAGGTCTCATAAAGCAAAGATATTGAGAGAAAGGAGTTTACTATAAGAAAAGAGAAAATGTGCCAAGTCTCAATGTAATCAAATCAAATTCTTAATGTTTATATTAGGCTAAGCTAACTAATACAAGCTAAGCAATTTCTTCCTCGATAAAATCAACACAAAAAAAATACTTCAAATTTTATTATAAACACACAAATCATTAAAATAAAATGAGTAGCGACAGACCACGTCGCATTCCATGGATTTATCGGTCGTTAGTGCCAAAAGAATATTTTTGCGGGTATTTTTCTGATAACTACAGCGGACGACGTGACGACGTGACGAGGTGTTTCTCAGATGTTCTAAATGTTCCTCACGTTTCTATTATGATAGTGACAAGTTAATGGATTCGTACGAGAGCCCAGCGAGCTGACGGACGGAGAGATGCTGGGACTTCGGTCGAAGATGTATAAGCTTTGTAAATTATGAGGGTTTAGTATGAGTTATTTTTCACATTTTATTGTTATAGTTTTGTATTGGTTTACATATATTTTTGGGTAGTGTGAGGAATACTACGTTCTCGGAACTCAACGCAGTGTTTTGTCTAGTGACCAGAACAAGGAAGTGCAAACTATTTAATTCCTTTACACTCAAGAGAAATGGAATCGCATCCACAAGCAGACACTGTTCCAACGCGTCACGAAGGCCTTAAATCATTTTATGTATAATTTATTTTGCAATTTCAACACACATTTGAGATCATGAAAGTTAAAGTTACAAATGTAACGTCAACGTGACATTACACTTATCTAAATAATGATTGCAGCTTAAAATTAAAACTGCAATTACGTAGGAAACTCTAGTAGGAAATGTAGCCCGCACCGGGGCTAGTGGCTCGTCGTATTCAGAAATTCGTGACTAACCAAAAATGCAAATTAAACCTCCTGCGACTGCCTCTCATGCCGCCGTCCGCGGACTTGGAATACTTGCAGCGAACTGACATAACTTACATACTGACATTACCTATTTATTGTTATTTTGTTTTTGAATTGCATGAAATATATTTCTGTAGATTTCATTGTTATTATATGTTAGTCTTTTTATTTCTTTATATTCTTTTTTATAAATACTCATCATTAATAATTAAAAATTAAATGAAATCAGCTTCACGCTGTATCCCGCACACAACAGCAGCACTTCCTCGAGTGGGGATCGAACCCACAACCGTCGCGTTACAGTCACACCCTTGCACCACTGCGCCGCGACAGCCTCAATAATAATTTTATAATGAATATGATAAAGATATTAAATAAAAATGGGAACTTGGAAACTTGGGAACTTGGTTATTATAATTATAATTAGAATTAAAGTATGTGTAACAACAATTAATGAAATAATTACAAAAGCTCGATTCTGTGTTTGATTTGTTGGTTCACCCGACAGTATAACGAGTGGCAGAGCTCAACGCCGCGCTTTGACTTGTTACTGGATCAAGGAAATGAAAAAAAGTCGATCCCCCGCGTGGAAATCGAACCCACCACCAGAACTGAAATCATAAATCTATTTAAAAAGTCACATAAAACATAGTCACTAAAGTACGTAGTACAATACGACTTCACTCGTACAATCAATAGCCGCAACGACTCGTACGTCAGGCCGCAACTACTGTAGTCTGTAGTGGTTCGACTTTCAATCCGTGGAAGATAGATGAAGAGAGACGTGATGGATGCGGACGAGATCAGCTCTAGTGGAGGGATTTATTTGAGCCAATAGAGGCTCTTTAAAATGTCTATTGTTATAAAATAAATGGTTCAATTTATATTAGACGTACTAAAATACGTCGTCGTACATAAAAAAGTCAACGCCGCACTTTGCTTCCACACTATAGTATTTATATTTTTTTATTTTTAATATTTATCAATGTTATATTTTAAATAAAAAAATAATTATATATCATTTCAAATAGAGCTGTTTCTATCATATAAACAAATAAGAAAGATAATTATAACTATTTTTTGAAGGAAACTTCTAAGATGAACTAAAACATATCTAGGAAAATAAATAAGAATCAAGGTAAGGTAAGTTAGGTAAAGTCAAAATCTGCGGAAATGCTAGCTTTTATATAGCGGAGAGTGATACGTCTCTTGTTCCCTGATGGACGAGGCGGTGATCGATGCGAGTCATTTCTCAGTGATAAGACCGGAGACACCCACCTTTGGAGCTTTCTAATAAGTAATGGGGCTTTGCTTTTTGTTATTTAATAGTGTTAAGTTCTTGTTTGATAGTATGTTGGCCTTTATGTATAAAATATTAACTTCAATATATTATTTAGGTTATACCTTTTTAATTGAAAATAAACTGAATTTTTACTTTAATTGTTATTTGAAGCAAATTATTTATTAGTTCCAATACTGGCCGGCCTACGACCTTTTAATGGATGAAGTCGTTTCTTTACCTTTTCTGCTATATTCAGAGCATTAGAAAAACCTAAAGCCAAAATAAATGCTGAATAAAGACAATTTTAAGCAAAAATAGAGTACTTAAGTTAATCTCGTGTGATACACATAACATACGTGCATCATTGTAAAACTCAGTTCAAATAATGAAAAATAAGTTTCCACGCAAGTAAAAGAAGTAAGAATGCCAGCAAGAATAATCCATCCCTGCGAGTGCGCGTACAGAAGTAGAACAGAAGCCCGTGGTCGTGATCCTCTGAGGGCGCCGCGCGGACCGTGGAGCCTATATACGAGTAAGTTTAAGTATATACTTGGTCTGTCCATAATCTAAATACTGTAACCTGTCATCTACACAATATTGTTTTAAATATAGCAGATATTTTTTGAAGAAATTACATATCATGAAGTGATTACAAAATTTGAGTATTCCTAAAGATATAGTATTAAAGTTTGAATTCTAAATGTGACGGTAGCATGTAACGTAGCAACAACAGGAGTGTGTCGTTACCCGTGTTGCGCGCTCACGTCACGGCCGCGTCGTGTTGTGAAGTAGTCGAATATAAGTGAAGCTAATCACAAAAAAATTAAGATACAATTGATATTACATGTATTATATTGTATTTACTTCCTCGTCAAGTAATAATCACATTAATTGAATAACAAAACAAACGTTATACTAACAAAATATAAACGTCGCAAATGAGTACAATTTTTCTTTGCTAAAATTAATTAGGAAGACGGCTCTTAACTAAACATTGTCATTCCTCCTCCCAGTAACTTGCTAGAGAGATTACACAAAGAAAGCAGGTAAATAAGGAAGCTTATTATTCATAAAGTTAACAATTCTCGTAATTTCTTGAATTTCAAATTTAAATGATTACCGCTTAAGCGTCCATCAAAATGGAATATTTTCGAGGTATAAAAAAGCAATTCGTTTTAATGACGGCTTCGAGAGCCGCCTTATGAAGCAGCTGAGATCCTCAAACGACTTAATATTCACAATAAGACGCTGGGAGTCATTTCGTGAAGAAATAGTAAATATCATAAAACGCTTGCATTGGCTCCTAAAGCACGCTCCGTAGAGCTCCAGTAGCTACGGCGCCACGGCGCTACGAAGCAGAGATATTCATTTTACGATCGTTTTTAACCTCTTTACAAGAGAGATTTCGAATGACTACTTACTGCGTTGAGGTTACTTATAAATAAATGGTTTTGTATATAACTGTTTTACAGAAGTTTACATTCGTGTTTTTCTTACGTGGTTCCATCTTTGTCTCTTCACGATTTGAATATAGGGAGAATTATGAAACTATTATCACATTTTATTGTGGACCTTGTGTGGCAAACATCAAGTCCAGCTGATTCAGATTTAATTCTAATTATTATTTTGTTACTGTCAGTTTCGAATTAGAATTTAAAACTAAATAAGTAAAGCTAAATAGTTTTGTATACAGCCTTATTTCAAATAAAATAGAGAGTGTAAGTACGTCCGAGGACATCAATGTACAGACACAACTAAACCCGGACTATTGTTAATCAAGTCCCTCAAAAGTTATAAAACCAGAAAATATTATTGTTACATATAAGCTAGTCAATACATGGCACACGTAACACGTCGTTAACATTGTAATACTTTGTTTCTTTTTTTTTAACATTTTCAAAATGTTATTTCATACTCACGAAAGAAAAATGCTTATTGCGGAATATTATCTAGTGATGAGTCATTACATTACATATTCCGTTCTCCGTTATGACTCGTTGCAAGTTCATACGTTTGTACGTTGATTAAGTATGTAATAGGCAATTAACAAGTAAATACACTCTTTTATTATGAAAAACTGTGTTACTTTTACTTTTAATAGTTTTTAATAGTGTTCCTTTATTTAAAGAATACTCTTTAATTTCACCATAACATCACGAAATGATTTACTCCAGTCGTGGCGGACGTAAAGCGGGTTGCAACAGAACAATTATTGCATTGGAGCCGACGAGAGCAGGGGTACCATTTGCAACTCAAAGACGTCCGGGGAACTCCCCGATCCCCTGTGATCCCCCGAGGCCCCCTGAAACCTCCGAGGCACCCCCACCCATCTATGGTCACACTCTTCAGTTATCATAACACTCTACAGTTAACCCTCTAAATTGAAGTCTTATTCATACTTGCCAATTTGAAATGTTATTTTTAAGCGTTTATTATTGTATTTTTGTTAAAAATATTAAATTGCTTTGACACAGACCATGCCGATGTACAAAATATAGACATAAGATCCTTGTAAAGCGTACAACAAATATAACATTTTTTTGAGGTTGACACGTATTATATATAAGTAATATAATATTAAACGTTATGTGGAAGTACATTGATACATTGTGATAGCGACGACCACTGTACTTGTTCAGGCACCCGTGTTTACTGTATTATAACAATATTAAACATAAAAACAAATTTGCAGCGCACTTCTACGCCGCTTTGTCGCCACATCAGAGCGGTGGAATGAAAATATTTAACATTTAATTTCGTCGAGTGGGGATCGAACTCACACCTGTCGCGTTCACCTCCGCCCCACGACTGACCTTGTAATAGATATTTAATACCACATGTAGCATCGCAAGGGTTGAAGTCTCGTTACACTACCACCAGCCACCTGCCACCTACCAGTTTTTTATTGGCGCCAAAGATGGAAACTTTTCACTCAAATATTATTTTATAATGAAGCAATCGAAGTAATTGTAAGTCTTGCAAACTTTGTAGGTTATTTGAAAATGGAATTAAAATTTATAAAGTAATTATGCTACTTAAAATAAATGACGCCCACGTAGACACCGTGCCTGTTACTCTGACGCCCGAGACAGAAACTCAACAAACTTAAATAAGTTAAGTGAATAAAAGGCGCGGCGTTGAGTTCCAGTACGTACCCTAGTATGTACGGGATACCAAGTGAAACATTAAAAATGTAATAAGATACATTATATAATTATATCATAAAAGAAATCGAATTCACACCTACATTATAAATACGCTACGACATATTGTAAAATTAAAAGCGGCGACCTTGTTTGCTCGACGGACGCCGCCATCTAGCCGCGGGGTGTTCGCTCCAATACTGAAGGGAATAAACTTGCAACACAATACTATTCTAAGATAGAAAGTGTATTTCGGGGCTCGGGGGCCCGGGGGTTCGGGGGCTCAGGGGCTCGGGGGTTCAGGGGCTCGGGGGCTCAGGCTGCAATACGCTCACGGCTATGAAATATATCAAATCAAATTACGATACAACACTATCGTTTATTAATTTTTAGATATGCACACACTCAAACAAAAATATTTTTTACAATAGCTATTTTACTTTCAACTCTTATAATTATTCATTGAACATTTTCTATAGTGAAGTATTTATAAATAACTTGTATCTGACCGAGCGCCCTCGCCTCCACTCGCGTGTAAATATGATTATTCCATCTAGCTCGGCCGACAGGCGGCGCCGCGCGGGGCGCCGTGGGGGGCGGCGCGCCCTTATATGTTACACCTTCAAGAACAAACAGAACAACTTTGAAAACTATAAATAATTGTTCTAACATTTCTGTTGCTTTTATAATATATATCACGAGATATTCAGATGTAAAGATAAAAATAATATTTTCAAGCAATTGGTGAAGGAGCGTTTCTTTGATCGTCTGACAAAAGTTCTTGGCAGCCTTTTGTCTGGTGGCAAGAAGGTACGTGCTGTTACCGATTGGGCTATGCCGCTTCTGGCCTACACTGAGCTAGTCTCTGTAGTAGGTCACACGACACGACTTACCGAGTGCACCATCCGCGTTCGTCTGTCATGAGACTATGTCACAATTGACGGGGATATCCACACGGATGTAGTAGTAGTTGACAAAGGCCTTAATCCTCTTATGATCGTGACCATCCGGGTGATATTAATATTCCTAAATAAATATATTATAAAATCGATTTAATAGTTTCAACGAGTGCTCTTGGTTGACGCCTACAAGCACAAGTACGTACAGCACATCCCCTGGAGTACTTCAGCCGTCCTTCATAGAACATCCTCAGATGAGATTGCACTCACTCAACAAAATAACATTGCTTTGTGAACATTTCCAATACGACATTAAATAAAACGTCTGCTCTGAGGTAATAAATGTAGTGCGAGAGTCCGCGACGGGAGCTCTCAGCGCGCTCTCGAATATATGCAGCTTGCTATGAGGAAGTGTTCGAGGCGGTGTCGTTACTTGTATCTAGTATATACATGACGCCTGTAAGCTGCTGTGACAAATGATCGNTTACAATAAATAAATGTCCAACCGTCTCAATGACCTATGCCTTTTGTTAAATTAAATATTTATTGTAATATAATAAAGAATAATTTATATATTACTACAATTATATTGTTTTTTAATATTTGTATTGGCACCAAGACAAAAGGCCTGCGGTGCGTTCTGCCACTCAGCCCGCAATGGCTCGAAAAAATCAGAGGAAAGTGGGGAATAGAATATCTTAACACTAGGTTCCCTCTGCCTATCCTGCTGTATGCGGGATACAAAAATGGATGATGATGAAGATAATTTAAATTAAAAAAAAATATTCTGCCAATCAACTAGTCGCGTCCACAGATACATAAAAAAAATAGAAAATCTCTCCGTATTCGTGGAAACAAATTTATTTAAAAATAAATTCATTTTCCCGGTATGACAAGATGAAGCGATGCGTTGACTTCTACCAGTCAACATGACTCTCTAAAAATGGAATCATAAATCCACCTATCCTGTCTACATGTAGGAGAAGCTTAAAAGTTGATAAATTAAAAATAACTCAATTTCATGCTATATCCAACACAACAACGTAGGCAGAGGGAACATAGTGTCAAGACACTTCGTTCTCTACTTTCCGCCGAATTCTAGATTGCGTGTTGAGTGGCAGAACTCAACACCGCGCTTTGCCTTGATACCAGAGCAAAACAATAAATATAAATTTAAAGAAATATCTCATTTCCTCGTGTAGGGATCGAACCCAGAATCAGTCGTGTTCACAGTCACACTTTGTGCCTCTGCGCCACGACTGGCCTCTAAAACTAAAACAAGACCAATAAACTATTTCTAATCTGCATAATCTAAATAATACCTTTTCCAAATCATCTTCATCAACAGTAATAACCTCTCCAGTTTGAAGCACACGAACTTTAGCTCTACCAGCATCAGCGTCGCCCTCTCTTACGACGGCTGTGAAGCCACCGCGGTGTGCCAGCCACATGTGACCTGCTTGCAGCCATTCCTTCTCGCATTCCAATTGTTCTTCCGATTTTGCCTGCATGAGAACATTATTGTTAGTGTTAATAGTTTATGAAATAAGAAATATTGAAATCATATACACGACAGTAAAAAATAATGGATAATATCAAACAAAATTATGTATATTTAAATACTAGCGGGCGCGCGCAGCTTCGCTTGCGTATTTAGGGGTGAATCTAATAACCCATGAAACATGTATTCAATGAAATATTTTTAAGAGTCTAAATTTCAAATTTTATAAAAATCGGTGTCGATTTAAAAATTTTTCCATACAAACTTTCAACCCCTTATTTGCACCTTTAGGGGGAGAACTCTAGAAAACGATGAAACACGTGTTCAATTAAATACTTTTAAAAATCTAAATTTCAAATTTTATAAAAATCGGTGAAGATTTAATTTTTTTTCCATACAAACTTTGAACCCCTATTCGACCCCTTTAGGGTTAAAATTTTTCAAAATCCCTTCTTAGTGGATGTCCAGATTACGAAAGTAAACATTGGTCCAAATTTATCAGTCAGTGAGGACAAGTCCTTTTATATATATAGATTATTCTTCAAAGAAAAAAAACCCTAGCTGATGGGTATCGTAACTTAATAAATCATTTTTCGTTGGAAATTCACTTGTTAAATTATTCTTACTAGATTATTATATAAAAAAACTTTTGGACGAAAAAATAACGATATTAACTTTTTGACCTCCTGCCCTCGAAAAAAAATGATCATGACCATCCGGGTGATATTAATATTCCTAAATAAATATATTATAAAATCGATTTAATAGTTTCAACGAGTGCTCTTGGTTGTAGTACAGTACATCTCCTGGAGTACTTCAGCCGTCCTTCATAGAACATCCAGATGAGATTGCACTCACTCAACAAAATAACATTGCTTTGTGAACATTTCAAATACGACATTAAATAAAACGTCTGCTCTGAGGTAATAAATGTAGTGACCGTGACGGGAGCTCTCAGCGCGCTCTCTGCGCTCTCTATGCAGCTTGCTATGAGGAAGTGTTCGAGGCGGTGTCGTTACTTGTATCTAGTATATACATGACGCCTGTAAGCTGCTGTGACAAATGATCGTTGCATTACATTTGTACGCCGCACTGCACGCAGAGTACACAGCTCTGTGATTTTTGCTTGTTTTAGTATCACAGTAGCAAATATGATAACAATCAAGAACAATCTTTGCAAATATTTTATTTCATATTAAATCGTACGTAACTTTCAATTTCTTATTTACTTTCATAAATGTGTACGACGATCTTTTATTCTTTATTAGCAATACGATAAATCTATCAATACGATAAGATAGAATAGGTATATAATATTGTATTTATATAATTAACGTAAAATGACAGAGTGGTCTGATTGACGGCCACTTGCGCTCTCACGCGTGTAATTGATTTCTTCAAATATGTACTGTATACGCTCATTCCGTTTCCTTATTGCCTCATTCCGGGCAGCGTGGAGGGAGCGGCGTTATACCGCTAGCTGGTGACTCTTGACTTCCTTCCTTCCTTCTGCGTATATTGTGTTGACTTTCCTAACCCCGGGATGAGCCTGGGCTCTGACCACTTACAGTTATACATCACGCGCATTGATGGATGAGTGGGAAGTGTAAATGTGGCGTTTATTTTGATTCTTCTAACTTTTTTGTCATTTGTTTTAGGTTTAATAAATAATATTAGACAATATTTTTTAGCTTCATTATCTTCAGCTCAGAAATATAATAATAATACAATATTTTCTTTGAACTCGAGGAAAGTGGGGAACCGATGAAGAAAAGTGGAGAACCAATATGTCTTAATGGGAACGTAGTGACTTAACACTAGGTTCCTAGCATCCCTCTCTTTATCCTGGCTTGCGGTGGTATTATTAATTGCATCTATCATTTTAATTTATTCTTAAAAACATCTATCTTAAAAACGGTTGCGTAATAAATAAAGTGGAGTAAGTATTGCAAAATAAGTTAATAGTATTTTTGTTCACGCATTCGAGTAGGTATAAATCTCATTATTAACTTATGTAGTTGAAGAGGACTCCAAACGCTACTCTTTCTATTAACGAGGGTAAAAGTTATCGCCTCTTACTGCGTTCCTGCTCTTAGTAGGGGGGCAGTCTTCCTGGAGTAGATACTTGTCCAAGTGGTACTATATTACTTCTAGCATCGTACTTCAAGCTATATATTGTGTATAAGCAGATAGAAGTAGCTAATAAACAAATATTACTGTGAAGAACATATGGATGAGATGAGATATAAAAGTTATAAAAATCGTTTTGTTTTTGATAATCCATTTATTGAGAAAGTGTATAGGCACCATTATATGACGCTGCGAGCAGCACACGTGTGCGTGGAGTACGACATGCTAGTGACGCCGCGCGACTGCAGACGGTGCAGGCTGCACAACAGGTACACCGGTGCACACAATGTATGCAGCACTTGTTTCCTCGATGCCTTAGACTATTCTAATCATCTCTAATAAAATAAGCAGTAGTTAAGTGAAGTAGTTATACAATTGTAGTTCAGTAAATATCAACTTCTGCATCGTCTTGTATCGTCATGGACACAGTCCTCACTGGGAGGAATTATTTATTTTCATTTCCTCGCTCTGATGAGAAAGAAACGGTTAAGTGCGAGTCGGACTCGCCCACCGAGCTTTCACACCAATTTATAATTATAGATAAAGGGAAATATAAGTATAACTTATGAAAGTTGTCACACTCAGTAACAAGTGTTCGAGCGTATGCACTCATTTTGAATGAAATGAACTACAATATATCTTTGTAATGTTTGTTTTCTTTATGTTCATTGTAAGTTGTCACATTGTGCCCAGCGCGCTTCTTAGTGTTTCGAGGAACTATAGACCTAAATATTTCAGCTTGATATCTCCACGTGATCAAGTTTGTTGTATGGTAGTTCGGTAGCATTAAATTATTCATAATTTCAATACAATTTGCATTTCCATTTGGTATTTGGTTCGCGATGACGGCTAAGAGTCCCGCCGTGAATATTCATGGAAGGACCGTCACGTCCTGATTCCTGCGCCACTCCCGGCATCCATCCATTCAGTTGTTGTTGGGTGAAAGTGTTATTTTTAAGTAAGTAAGAGGAATTCTCATATTTTTATAAATGCATACTTATATTATTATTATTATAAGTTGCTTTGGTGAGTGAACTGAGCTCTATAGAGAGACTGCACAAAAATAGCGTAACTTAAACGTGTTGGAAAAAATTATGTTGACAAATTATGTTGAGTACTTTGAAATCTACTTTGTTTATCAGCTCTGAAGCTGATAATATACATTTCGCTATCGTTTACTTTTTATAAAATAACAAAACTTCTATACTCAAAAACTTGTTTATTGATTTATTCACAAATATGCTTGGCAAACTGCCGATAAACACGAAATGCCTTAATGTAAGGAACAGAGGACTATAACGAAAAGTAATATAATTTTTGTACGTACTTAAATTGTTGTTCTTTAGATTTATGAATAAGTAGTTTGTGGAAACTTGATTGGTGTATGTATTATTTATAGTGTGTTATTAGAATATATTTATTCTACTGTATGTTTCCCTTAAAAAAAAAATTCTTTACCACTAAAGTCTTTAAAATTGTCATTACAAACTGTTAAATCGAGGACTCTTTGCAAGCGGCTTAAATAAATCAGAGATCAATGAACCCCCGTCCCCCGTCCTCCGTCCCACGTCCACAGTCCACAGTCCTCCGTCCAGTGGCCGTGGTCGGCTTACAGTCGCCTCTCGTTTGCGCTCACTGCCGAATCATTATTGTAATGTTTCGTTTGCACTGTGTGCAGCGCTCGAGCCTCGAGCTGCGGCGGCGATGCTCTTTTCCCTCAGTACTGTTATTTACATGTAATTAAAAGGTAGTGTATAATTAAAATAAATTATTAACTTGCAGTATAATAATAGTATATATAGCGATAATTGTTTTTCTTTAAATGTGGTCTTTACTTTGGATAATTTAGTGGGTAGTGAAGTTGTTTTACATTTCTATATAAATAACCATATCTCTCGAGCTCTTATTCCATAGATAATAAAGAACCTATAGAAGAATAACGCGTATACAAAAATTTATGGGCAAAGATGCGATCTGAACACGACTCTTACAAATTGATATTACAGAGAGCGCCCTGAAATATGTCGCGAATAGCTTCATCCGAGTAAAGGGATATAAGACTTACACGTCCCTGAGCCCAGTCCCGTGGGTGTACTCGTATTCTTAATTAAAGATCTGATTAATGACCCATCATAACGACGACATCGACTGAAATTAAACAACTACAAATCTAAATACAGACAAAAAACTGGCTCTCGATTCGATATAAATGCAAATTGGAGGGAACACAAACAGATTTGGTGAGATATTAATGTATATTTTGTACTCGCCCCCTTTCCACCCCACACACCCCCTGCGACACCCCGGCGACCCCCACGACCGCTACGAGCTTAACTGTTTTATAAAACTTGGTACTTCACGCAATTTATTTGGGATTAGCGGCCCGCCCGCGGCTTCGCCCGCTTCAACTACATGGTCTGTTCTGTCGTTGCGAGCGTGCCAGTTGAGTACAAAATCACTTCGCCAGTGTCAAACTACATGATTATTCATTTAATAAACAGAAATGAATGACTGTCGAAAGTGTTGATGTCAATGAATAATTTAATTTACTCGTTTAGAAACAGCCTTAAATGTTAAATTATTGATTCTTTGTAAAATAACCGTAATAACCGAACCCAAAGTAAGTAATCGAATATCAAATTGAAAATAATTAAGCCCCACCCCCATTTTTTAAAAATGGTTTAAAAACACTAATTTATTACAAACAAATACAGATTTATTATAAGTATAAATATACATATGGATTGCTATATATTCAAAGGCAAACCAATGCCTTAAATTCATTCAAATAACGATAACTTTTTTTTAATGAACCGATTTTGATAAAATAAACTTTAAATGTTTTGCTAAGTTAAAAAGTAAAAGTTGTTTCAAAGCAATTGGTGAAAGTTTTAAGTAAATTGGTTAAGTACTTTTGGAGATAAACGTGATCATACATACAGACAAACAGAGAAGAAATTTAAAAAAAAATGCTGTCTATTATTTTTTTAAGTGCCCCTCAATCCATTTCAGTCATAAATATTAAATGGACAGACAAAATATTTTTACTGTTTCATTATAATTATATAAGAAAATGTTTATAAATGTATACATACTTTTTACTCAACGAGTATGTATGTACGTCCTAAGTCAATTCTAATACATTTAAAACATGACAGAAAATACAGTTTAGTAAAACAATAAAAAATAATTGTACAACCCAAAATCAATGGCGCGGAAGACAATCACGAGATCCCGTATCTGGAGGATATTGCTGTAGATGCTCAATCTACTATATATTTGAATGTAAAACATTTACACCTGTGGGCGTGGGCGTGGGCGTGGGCGGGCGGTCGGTTGTGCTGCGGTCGTGGCGGTATGAAGCGGTCACGCGAGATATTGATGCCCTATTAGGCATTGCCCTTTGTTAATGCTATTGCTTTATGTATAATTATTAACTAATTACAATATGTGCATACAATGTGCACGCATGACAGACGCTGCACATATTGAACACAGGAACTGTATCTAATAAGTAGATTGATCATTTGAATGTACATTGATTGAAAGAGAGAATACAGCGCCAAGACATTCTATTCTCCAGTTTATGTCCGAATATTAAACATCGATAGTTTAATATAGGGTTTTCTCCGAGTATTTATAATCAAAGCTGCCACACTGTATCACGACGGCCTCTTTTTAGGGTTCTGTACCTCAAAACGAAAAAACCATTTAGTTCCTCAGTAGTTCCTTTTGTTGTCCGTTTGTCAAGATTCATTTATTTTTAGATCGCGTTGAACTAAACTGAAATATATATATACTAGTGGACCCGAACGCGGCTACGCCCGCTTGAACTATACGAATATTTATTAAATATATTTATGAAATTATTTTCAGTTTTCAATAGAGAGATGCGTTAAGCAAGCTCATTTTGGGTGACGTTTTCTGACAACAAACTTTGCAAATCGTTGCCTAGCAACGACGGTTGTTATTAACATGGCGGAACAAATTGCATGTCAAATTAATAAGTATTTTATTATATTGCTATATATCGAAAATATTACAAATATGAGAAAAAAAATATCCTATGTTCATCCCGAGACCCTCAAGTATCTCTATAAGTATTTTATCACAATTAAATTAGCGGTTTGGCCCTCATTGCGTAAAAGACAGACAGACAGACAGAGTTGCTTTCGAATTTATAATATAGGTATGGATATATATACACAGGTCTACTACGGTTTCTTAGAACTCCGAAAAATTAAACTTCTAAGTCAAAACAATCAACTAATTTGGTACCTCAGAAGGTGAGTCCGAATCGAAAATAAAGCCTAAAAATAAAACTTTATTGAAATGCGCTACAACTTGCATGGAGTTAAATTATCAAAGAAATTAAATAAGTCGACGGCATTTGAGCAGATTTCTTAGTAAGTGCCGAGAGGGCGTCGGCGCTACCTTCATAAACGGCGAGTGTTCTGTTGCAAATGATTCGTGAAATTGAAGCCATCGTTTTACAAATCTACGATTACAAATACTCTTCACTGTCCATACTGCTGCGTCGCGCGTCGTCGAGATGCTGTTAGGGGTGATCGTGCTAATCTCAACAAGTACTGGTTATTATTGATAGTCTATGTATTGGGGAAGGCTTATATCGGCTGTACTATTACAGGCCATATTACCCTTGTACCCTGTAGGTGCTTGTAAAGCTAATATTTAATATTCAATATATTGCCGAAATACTGCACAAAATATTCTTACAAGATGCTTTTAATTTTTTATTTCTTCTCAATTTCATGTTTTTTATTTAATGTTTATGTTCCTTCTAGTACGAGTCTCTCTTCTTCTTGTAAATAGTAATCGTGTGAAAAGCTTTGCATAGTTCATTAAACCGCCGCTTTATACCGCCGTTAGAGAAATTTAATAATTATTAATTTTAATGAATTTATATTACAATAAATAAGCAAGTTTCCGTTAACATTTAGTGTTTGTTAGATTACAATCGGTTGATATATAAAAAGTAACATCAATTTCAAATATTTAGTTCGACAAATTTGCTAATTGTTATAACTTGGACTTGGCTGAATCTGTAGCTTTCAATTTGTAGCTTGCAGGTTGAATGATGAATTCACTGGTGTGGTCTGCGACCGCAGAATACCACCCAAGCTCAAGGAGCTGATATACAAGAGCATCATCCGACCGATTCTTTTATACGGCAGCGAATGTTGGCCAGTACCATCTCGGCACACTCAGGAGCTCATCAGGAGCTAAGGTGTGTATCTCATACCTGTAGTAGTTCTCCGTCCAATTTACCGAGACATTGCATATTGATTAGCTGACCTCAACGCCACGATTTGTCTACATACCAGAGAAAAAAGAAATGAAAAAAAAACATTTCCCCATGGTGGGAATAGAACCCACATCCCCGGCGCATTTACAGTCAAAAGTAATGTCGATGTCAACTATGAGTAGTAAGTACTTTAAGACAAATTATATTAAATAATGTTTCTAATTGTCGTATATGTCGTATGTGTCCGTATCGACTGGTATGTACGGCGGTGTAAACACAGTGCAGGGCGCAAGGTACAGCTCACGCATTGTTCCTATTGATGCCGACACAAAAGGTAAGTCAACTCGCGGGTCGTGAGCTACGCGACGAGCGATCACGATGGAATTCTCATTATTTTAAGCATGTGTCTATTTGAAATTATTAGTTTTAAGGTTATATCTGCAAACCTCTTTCGCCTCGTCCACTGTCATCAACATCCTAGTATCAACGTGTTAGGAATGTAAAGTTCCATGCCCTGCAGAACCACGTCGGCAACAACATCGGCACAGATATTAGGATCATCGGGAGAGAAGCAAACCGATCCCCAGGGTTAAGATGAGTAAAATGTACGCATCCCATCCCAATCTGCTGACTTGTAGAGCCAGACGCGACGAGTTGCGGTTGTTCTACGACAGCCATATTTAATGAGCACGTCGCACGACAATCCGGACCAGACAGTGGTCTAAAGACCCCAAAGGAGCCCGGCGACCGCCGACCCGGTACTGTTCCGGATGTGAAGTCAGCGTTCAATGAGGCAGCTTTATGGTTATCAACATCCAGGAGTCGCGACTCAGCCAATTAGAAAAATCCACTCTCTAAGTCGGGAACACACGGCAAAGGCAAGGTAAGCTTTGCCGTAGATTGAGGTCTCGCCTGAGAGTGTCGCCCTTTGCAGAGCCGCGCCATGGCGGAGTGATTGACACGTGACACCGCGGGCTGCACGCTGGCGGCACGCTGGCAGCACGCACTTATTACAGATATCGCAATTGCGAGCAATCACAGCGTGCCTCTCGACGTGATCATTTTCTTTGTTACTTTTTTCGCAATAACAGCGGTGTGCAAGAGGCGTTTTAATAAATGTGTAATTTAAATGAAGCTGCTTATTATTCTTTTTAATTATTTAGGCTTATATTTTCTTACTAATTCTATTGATAACTGAAAATAATTTCATAAATATATTTAATAAATATTCGTATAGTTCCAGCAGGCGAAGCCGCGTCCGGGTCCGCTAGTCACTAATATTCTTCTTAACTAACAAAATATTTTCAAAAATGTAATAAAAAAATATCTTTTACACATTTTATGTTACAAAATCTTTTGCATATTTTAATTTATATTAAATGTTTGTACAACACAAAAAGGCTCGTTAGACGCGCTCTCCGCTCCTACACAAACTAATACATTTACAAGTTTACACTCTGTAACAATTCTAGAACAATAATAGCGGATGATTCTTTCTTATCTGAACCCTTAATGTCCGTGAGTGAGTGGAGTCCACGCTGGAGCCGCGCGAGGTGATTGTGGAAGGTTTATGGCGGGGTCTTGTTAATTAAAGGTTAACGAAAGCATGGTTTATTGCTTTTTGCGACAAATGCTTCGCGTTGTTCCACACAACTCTCACCTGCTCTTGCCTCTTATTATCTCCTAGTGGCGTCGCTTGAAATATACGAATGTTTGTTGAAGTGTATTTAAGACAAAACCGACCAAGCGCGAGTCGGATTGTGTTTGGGAAATATCTTATAGGTTGTGATGATGATGTGGCGAATAAAGTTACGAAACTTATTTATTATAAAATGGACTACAAATATAAGTATAAGTAAGTATTATATTATAATGTTTGTGTGTATATGAGTGATTCTATAAGGGTTCCGTTTTTTCCTTTTGAGGTACAGAACCCTAAAAATGGATTGAAATGGATGCATTAAATGAATCGTAATTTAGGTTTTTTGAGAATTGATTAGGTTATCGTATTTAGTAGAAAAATGTTTAGTTATTTCACATCATAATATAATGCAAGCCGTAACTGCACGCACACTGCATACGTCGTTTTTCTCACATAAATTCCGATTCTGCAAAATACCAGGTTAAAACATACTATATATATTGCTCCACAAATCTTTATATGACATTGAGGAATTTTAAACACTTCGTGGCTGCCTGAGAGGCTCTCGACTTATATTGAAAAATCCCAAATCTTGAAATGTCGGTCTTTTTTATAATTATATAATCTCGCGTTTTTTCTTTCCTCTAACAAATAATAATTTACAAGCAAAATCGAACAACAAAACATCGAAAAATTCCTCTATATTTTAGTGTTAGTTCCATAATAATCGGTTCTGCTGGTCCGATGGTGGTCATGTTTTGGTATCGTGTAAATAACTATATGCACTTGAAAAAATACAGTTGTGTTGATATCAAAGACAGACTCTTTAATTTTATAATATTATATTTACTTTTATACGAAATATAAATATTCTAAAACACTACATTAAATGAGTTAGCTCAGTCATTTGAATGCACAAAGCCGAAGGCTCTTGTGGCTTCGGCCAAATGGAGTCCTATTGTCGTTACCTACTAGGATACGAGACATTACAGCTATTTTAGTTAGTCTAGTAACTTTGCACTTTGGACTACATATTAATATTGTAGCTCCTCCGGTGTTACACGGGGTCCCGCGACCCGAACGCTCGTTTGCCTTGTCTTTTTCCATAAAGAAATATATATGACATTTCTATCTATATACTTAAAAACAACATGATGAGATTCATTCCGACATGAGCTTAATGATTGGCAAGGTATTGGTAATCGTAGGCAAAGACAGTCCAGTGCTAGCCCAGGGGAACCCTTGCCTACGCAGGTACAAGCAATGAGAACTATATGTAAGTAATTCTCTAATCATGCCGTGGCAACTTATAAGTAAAGCAACACTAAGCGAACAGTTTTAAGATATGTTTGTAACATCCGATGAAGGTTTTGTTAGGTGTCCTTAATAAATAAATAAAGAATGTATTTCATTTATGTATTTTGTAATTATACGCTTTTTACGAAAACCGTTCAAGGTTGGCTGAAAGTTTTCTAAAAGGCGCGGGTTCAAGGAAGGGGAAGGGAAGGTTCAAGTTACCTTCCATATTTTATATGTTTTCCAAAATAATATTTTTCTTTCTCTAATGTGGAATAATATTTGGAACAAGTGTACTAAAGTTTTGCGTAAGTAATGTATGTATTGATATGATTAACTTAGCGCATACTACATGCATGCATTACTAGTTATATTGAAGGCAAAGAGCGGCGTTAATTTCTGCCACTCATCACACAATGCCTCCGCAATTGGCAGAAAGTGGGGAACGGAGTGTCTCAACACTAGGTTCCCTACTCTACTTGCCTACTCTGTTGTGTGCGGCATTCATCCCGCGTGATAACTCACCGCTATCGAGCGCTCGCATCTCGCACCGAGCGACACCAGTAATGCGATTAAACAAATTAACTTTACAGCCGCATCATTGCTAATATTTCATTAAAATACCGCACCAATATTAACTTGTTCCGTAGAGACTGCCTACCAGCCCGACCAGACCTACCAACGGTACCAGCCTCCGTGTAACATCGTCTTTAATCATTCACTTGTATACTAATATAGAAAATAAATAAATATTGGTGCCATCTAAATATGTCGGAGCCTGAGGCACCGCGCCAAATATTCGATATATTGCGTATTAAATTCAAAATAAAGATATTCAAATACTATTAGAAGCACTTTCGAGTCGTCAAATGAACATACAAAACAAGCTACCACCGCCACCGGCTCGTAAAGCAGTTCTGCTTCACCAGTGCTTTAAGTGGGAAAACTCAACTTCCCCAAGCGGCGCTGAAACACAAGACTACCGCGTTCACAGACATACACTGGTGTTGCACGGGGTCGTGGGCGGCAGTGATCACCATCATGTGACGGGAACGCTCGATGCCTTGTCCTTTTTCCATAAAAAAAACCACTGTTCCACTGCGGCATGACGGCGATCTTAATACCAATACTACCAACTCAAAATAAAACTTATAAATGCCAAAATAATGAAGCAATGACGTTTTAAAGCCTTTAAAGCAAACACACAGTTCACTGAGGAAAAAACAAATGTTCTTTGTGCGCAAAGTATGAAGACGCCTAAAATGCATCTCATCAGTATAATTATCCGGTGCAATTTAAACACAAACACTCCACTGCAGCAAGCGACGCAGGCGTCCCGGGCCCCCCGGCCCTCCCGGTCCCCTCGGTCCCGGTGGTGTCTTTCTCTTTCCACTTTATATTTTATTTCTTATATTGATCTCGAAGTCATTTAGAACTGACAATTTTGACAATTTTATATGTCACTTCGTATGATGTAAGTCTCGTGTACGATATATAGTTAGATAATTTCATGAAAATAGCATTAATTAAAAGATTTTTTTAAGTCCTTAGACGAGTAGGGAGAAATCACTTAGAGACGGAAAAAGATCGTTATTTGACGCCGAATTCGCATAAACTTTTTGCCCATTGAGTAAAATCATATAGAAGCTCGTAGAGAAGCCGATCATTATTTTCACAGTATTTCAAACAATCGCCATAATTATTTTTTAACAGTAAAGAATTATGAATATTATTGTAAATAAAATGAATAATTTTATGATTAGAAAAAAAAAGTAAATGCTAAAAAAGTCAATTCTATTCAGTATGGGTGCTTGAAAAAGCAAATATTTAAAGTACTGTTTATTAGAACGTAGTACGTTAAGTGACTTACGGCACTGCAATCTGCGCAGGGATCTCTCTCTTTTGTCAAGTCGCCTGCACTCGTATCAATGCAGAGAGAACAAACACATGTCTCACATATGAAATTTGTCAGTATTATTATTTACTCCGAAACAATGCTTCATTCCCAATTACCCGCTGTCGGAATAATGCCATCAACCTGGCCGTATCACGTTCCAGGCCGGCGACTTGCTACTTGTAACAGAGAACTTAACTCAATTATGCTTCACTAACACAAAGATAATTAGATACTCGCCTTATATTGGAAAGAAGAGCTAATTGTCCGCGAAGGACGGGGCTCCCATGATTGCCAATATCCGCGTCTGCCTCGAGGGAATGTATCCACAATATATAAACAAAACTATAGAGCCTAAGCAAATTATGTAATGTTATTTCTTATAGTTCTCCGTCCGCATGTCTGTCTGTCAAGCTCCTTTATCTCAGAAACGCTTGGAGATATAGAGTCGAAATTTAAACTATTAACTCTTGTAAAAAACTTCTTGAAAAAAGTTACAGTCGTGTAACTTTTCGTCGGAGAGGAATCATTTCTCTGCCATTTGTCAACCGTGCCACATACGCGCCACAGGCTAGTACCTGGCGCTATAAATGAGATACCAGATAATATACAGTGCAGATTTCTAGAGTCGTGTTTAAATAGAAAGCAATAAGCGCTAGTGGTCGGTTGGGGCCATTCAGGAGGCGGTATAATACGCCACTTAAAGGTATGAATTGAGAGATGGAATTAAAATTATACTCGTCCGCGTTTAAACCCGGTTAGAGCTTTTAATACGACGTCCCTTCCCCCCCCCCCCTCGCCAATCCGACTCGCTCCTCCTTTATCCACCCGTCGTGCCTCGTGGCTACTTGCGGGGGGCTAGTGATATATTTACGATTTCTTTTGAATGTCGTATTGCGTTTCGTTTCGGCTGCGCTATTTCAAGGGGATGTGACAGTATGTACCTTGGATATAAAATAAATAATATTGGCGTCCCGAGTGTCGTGATGGTTGGAAGGCAGCGGTCGAGTCGAACTCTTAAGTACTGAGGTACAAATGAATATAAAATGTAATAAATGGTAAATTCTGATTGTGAGTTCATAGTTTATAAAAGTGGCCCGGTGAAGTGAATACACACATACGTACACGATCATTGGTGCCTATTGCCTATGTACTCGTACGTTACATTCATTTATAGCAGCTAAATCAACTGCTCCGCTGCTTAACGACGGTTGCTTAGCAACGGTTGTTATTAACATGTAACACAATAAATTGGATTTAAAATAAAAATATATTTTGAGACATTAGTATATATCGAGAATATTACAAATATGACAAAAAAAGTAGCTTATGTCTCTATTTTAAGTTTTATCACAATCGAATCAGCGGTTTGGCCGTGAGTTCATCACAGACAGACAGACAGAGTTAGGCTATTGAGATCCCGCGGGGCGCGGCGCCGGCGACGTCTCTGTGGGCTATGGCGCTTCTAAGATATCCAGAATGCGTCCCCTTAGGTCCATGATATTTTTAGAGTTAAAACGTTTACTTTATAGTACGACCAAATTTATAACCAAAAAAAACCTAGTGTAAGAAACTTCACTCCCCACACCGCCAGTCTTCGATTCTACCAGTGCATTTTGAATAGCAAAAAAAATCTATTGGCAATATAACGCGATAACTAGGACATTGCGGTAGAGCGAGAACTGTGATGTGGAAGATATGAAACGCTCGGCATCACAATGGAAACGTAAATCAACGAAGCCTGAAACATCGAGAGATATTATTAAAATATTAGTCATCCGCACTTAGCCCCGGACACCGACACCCGCCTCCCCTCCTCCCCCTGCCCCCGCGCTCGCGTGCGCCTCTAACCGCCAACGGAAGTACTTTTCTATTTTCTTGTCTACCGGAATTTAATATAACTCACAGCTACCTGCTATTGCTCTGCTTCAACACGCTTGTGTTTCTTCGTTTTGTGCACGTATTTATGCTATATTTTGCTAATTATAAACTCGTCGTTGAGGTCGTCGTGGCGCAGCGGCAAGGGTGTGACTGTAACGCGACGGTTGTGGGTTCGATCCCCACTCGAGGAAGTGAAATTTACGTTTATATTTCTATTAGTTCGCTCTGGTGTCGAGCCAAAGCGCGGCGTTGAGTTCTGCCACTCAACACGCAATGCCTTCAAAATTCAGCAGAAAATGGGGTACAGAGTGTCTTAACACTAGGTTCCCTCGGCCTACCCTGCTGTGTGCGGGATACAGCGTGAAACTGGTTTAATTAGATTTAATTATAAACTCAAAAATATACTTAAGTGTATTTTTGTCGTTCTTTTGTAATAAAAAAGAAATATAAGAGTTATCCTGGGGGCTATGGCACAGTTGACAATTTAGTCAGGTTAAAGCCACGCCGTATGAAGAGTAATCTTTTAAATGTACAGTTGCATTTTATAGATATTTTTACTATTATTTATGATCGCCAGAATCTGATATTTGCCCAAATAAGAATGAAATGCAAACAGAAAATATATGTTACTATTACTTAAATTGATGATGGAGTCATGTCAGCTGTGATGCTGCTTACGTCATTGACAATAAATATCGTAGACGTTCGTATCATCTTAAAATACAAATCTTAAAAACTGAATAGCACTTAGTTGACGAAAATATGGGTCATAAATTAAAATTATCCATACCTATCCATACCTATATTATAAATTCGAAAGGAACTCTGTCTGTCTGTCTTTTACGCAATCAGGGTCAAACCGGTAATTTAATTGTAATAAAATACACATATACATGAGAGTACCGGGATGAACATAGCATACTTTTTTTTCTTATATTTGTAATATTATCAATATATACTAATATATTAAAATACATTTTAATTTGACATGAAATTTATTCCGCCATGTTAATAACAATCGTCGCTACGCGTTGCTAAGCAACGGCTTGCAAAGTTTGTTGTTTTAAGAAAACGTCACCCAAAGTGAGTTTGCTTAATGCATACATGGCGCGCGCCGATATAGATTTGTATACATTAACAAAAATTAGATGATTTCTATAATTTGATATTCATCCTTATGAAAATAAATATAATAGTCACTTTTAGCATTTCATCTAGATGGAAATTATAGTTTACTGTATAACATTCTAATAAATAATTAAGATGTCACTGATTCCAAATGACCTAGCCTACGAGTGGTATAGTATGACCGACGCGAACGGGCAGATGACTTTGATGATTTTGTAAATTTTTATATATTTTCGAATTACTATTATTTTTTATGTAATTATTTGCTGCTTATAATTAATTTATCTCAGTTCGGTTATCTATACCGATGTTATACACTTAAAATATCGTAATTTTAATCATTTGAGATTTTATTTAATATTGTTCGCAAAAATTAATAATTATTTAATATAGAAAAATGTTTAGTACGCGCGCACAGCAAACTTTAGGTTTTTTTTTCTAATATTAAGAATTTCCTTTAGTTACTTTTACTTCTTTGGTTTGTTCATTTCGGTTACTCAGATATTTTTTCTAATAATAAATCTCCACTTATTATTATTTTTTAACTTATTTTAATTATTTAGGCTTATATTTTCGCGGGCGTAGCCGCGTCCGGGCCCACTAGTCTATATATATAAAAGGACTTGTATTATATAACAGAGAAGAGCTACTGGTTCGATTAAAGAAATTATTTTTGTGTTGGATTTATCGAAGAAGGCTATAGACTAGATTGCATCATGCTATGACTGTGAGGCCGTCGTAGTCGTGGCAAGGGTGTGACTGTCCGCGAAGGTTGTGGGTTCGATCTTCGCTTGAGAAAGTGAAATATCTATTTACGTTTATATTTCCATTTCTTCGCTCTGGTGTCGAGGCAAAGCGCGGCATTGACTCCAGAATTCGGCAGAAAGTGGGTAACGGAGTGTTCTAACACTAGATTCCCTTTGCCTATCCTGCTGTGTTCGGGAAACAACGTGAAGCTAAAAGAAAAAGAAACGAAGAAAGTTTTACAAAATATTTTTTTATAATGATAATAATTTTATTAAAATAACCCATTTAAGTTTTAAAAAATTAAATGCTTAACGATTGTAAAACCAACGATGTACCTATATTCACAAAAACAATCAAAACTCGGAATTAGACGAGAGCGACGGTAACAAAACTCGTTTATAACGATACCTAATGACACCATGGATTTCAAGTTAACAGTAAAAGTATCTGAATATAAAATACGTACAGCCCATACATAATACGTACCATCTTTGATTTTAACAAAATGAGCAATTGTAGCGAAATAAAATTTAACGGCAACGTCGCATAAAGGTAACAAAATAAAAGGATGATTACCGCTACTTTTATCGCTACTTTCGAAGTAACACTAATTTAACGTTAAGATTTAACGCAAAATTAACCTGATTATAATGTTATCATTCCGTTAAGTTACCAAGTATCGCTACCACATTGTAACGACACTTAGGTATCTATATGAAATTAACGGTAATNTTAAAAGTAACATGGTATCGTCAACAAGCCCCTGCAAACTACTAAGCGTTGCCAAACTTCTACTTTTCAATCATCAAAACATAACCGAACGAGAAAGAACGATATTTCGCGTTCTTTTACACGCAATCACCTATTTATTATAATAAATCTAAACAACGTTCTAAGCTCTTATTAAAATCGTACTTTAAGGCAATTTATTATATCTCCTTTATTATGAANACATCGTCGTTGTCGCATTCTCCTTTTACTATCACTAATATTTACATCATAAGTAATATTAAAAACTCAACATTTGTTTGAAATGTCTTAAAAGAATGTCTGTGTTGATAGTACACTCAAATACTGACACAATAGTTTCACATTGGAGAAACATACTCAGTAATTACATGTCACATTCATCACGATTTTAGAAATCCGATTAATGATAAAAATTAATATTAAACAACATCCAAATAATTTAAAACACTTAATAATTATTCAACGTATAAAGTCGAACAAAATTATGTAAATACAACAGAACTAGCCGTTCCGCGGCTAAGTTATGTTCTTACACAGATAATTAAAAACATTGTAATAGTTGCCATTAACTAAAATACTTATCGAATATACTATTAAGTTTTTTATTAAGATTTTCATTATTATTTATGTTTGTATAATTATTTTGATAGAAAATCGTATAAAAATTAAATAGTAAAGGAGTTTTATAATGTTACATGAGAACCTACGAAAACAAAATAAATTAATATTTCGTAATTATTTGTAAATAGTATTGATAATTTTATTAATTATTTTAATATCAAATGATACGTAAAAAGTATAATCTACATTTATAATGAACTAGTATTATATTAAACAATCAATCAATATTAAAAATCAATTTTGACATCTGCACATAGACAACCCCGCTCACGCCGCACCGATTCCCGTTTCTGCGCAATAGTAGTTGGGTCGGACTATAGCTGAATGCTATTTACTAAACCATATAAATACAACGGGTTATGGGTCCAGACCACGTCGTAACAATAATAAAGAAGATTGCATCAATCGTAGAAAATTAGAAATACTGGCGGGATTAAAACAGCGTTACTTCACGCGACGCTTCGGCGTAGGTGTTGGAATTTGGAGGTTAAGTTGCCGGGAAGGAATAAAAAAGAAAAACAAGCCAAAAACAATCACGATGGAAGGAAACAGCACAGTAATAAATCTGGAAGGAGCAAACAATTGGACTTCAATGTATAAAATGTTCAACGGTATTGTAAAAAGAAATCTGAATATTAAACTGCAAGTAGGTTTCTCGAAATTAAAATTTAATTTATTTTAATTTTTTTTTATTTATTTAATTTAATTTCTCGAAATTTCTATAGTAATGGGGAAAACGAGATCAACACGCACCGCCCCGCTATTACCAGGGTGCGGGCGGGAAATGAAGATAATTAAAATATTATCATTTCCTGACTGAAAATCAATTTCCACTGAACGGACTGAAGATCATTTGAAATGTTTAATATTTTAATTTCTTTGCTCTAGCGTCAAGGCAAAGCGCGACGTTGAGTTCCGCCACATTCAACAAGCTGTGCTTCCAGCATTGACCGGAAAGTGGGGAATGAAGTGTCGTAACACTAGGCTCCTTCTGCCTGCTCTGCTACATGCGGGATACAGCGTGAAGCTGAAAAAAAAATAGTTTTGATATTAAAAGGATTTATCGGCGCTCCTTAAAGCAGTCTTATATTTATTTTAGTAATATTTGTAATTTTTGTTAATGTGAGGATTTAAACGTAAGTAGACACCACCAAAAAATGCGCAGCTTCAGTTTCGATATAAATGCAAATTGGAGGGAACACAAACAGATTTGGAGAGATATTAATGTACACTCGTCCTCCCCCTTCCCGCAACTGCCCCACTCCGCCCCGCGCCTAACTGGTTTACACAACTTATTTCTTTCTACAATTTTTGCGTCATATTTTTTATTTATATTGACAGATTTAATACGACTCAAAATGCGCTACCAACTTTAAATTTTGTAATCCATTACGAGCGAGCGGAGCGCTCTACTGGAGACTTTTTACACTCCTTGTCACCAATAGGCTCCCAAACGGTTTGACCGATTGAGATGAAAATTTGCAAACATATAGATATGACATGACCACGTAGATGGTCTCAGGCGAAAGAAGATTCTAAAAATTCAATGGACTTGAAGAATAATGAAGTGACAAATTTCCCCATAGAGTTACATGTAAAACAATTGATGCTCGCTTCGCTCAACATGTGAACACTACTGAGATTTTGCGAGCGCAGCGAGTCAATATTGAGGTCCTGTTCGTGCCCCTAGTAATGTTATTAAAGGGAAAGGAAAGAGAAAAGATTTTATTTCAATCAATGTAGTGGATTTTACAAAAATGAAAAATATAATTGAAGTATTGTTTATCAAAGTATATAAAAGTTAATATTTAAGACATGCTGTAGTCCGTACCACTCCGCAGCGGCCGTGGGGCGCGCCGGTCGACCGTCTATACTTATTATAATTATACATAATTCACATTCGTTTTACGTAAGCTCATAATAAATAGACGTTTATGTTATGTGTAAAAAGAGAAATGCAAGCAATATCTCCGTAAGAGTCTGGTCCAAATTTAAAACAATCAAATACTCAAATACCTACTTATCTATTAACCGGAATGTCGATTTGTAGTATACCTTTATATATTACATATTTATCTAAAATTAACATAACAACATCATTAAAAAAATAAACCTACTTCAAATTGGTTCTACTAAATATCTATATCTACGTTTTCTTAAGTTCCCCATATCACTGAAACTACTGAAGCGATTTTTATGAAACTTGTACTGTTCCTAAGTTGTGAAGTTTCAATTAAAAAGAATCACATCATCATCGTGTGACTGTGGACGCGGCTGGTTGTGGTTATTTGCAAGTCTTCGTGTCCAGGCAAAGCACGGCGTTGAGTTCCGCTACTCAACTCGCAATACCTCTAAAATTCGGCACAGTGGTGAACAGAGTGTCTTAACATTAGGTTCCCTCTGCCTATTGTGCTGTGAGCGGGATACAGGGTAAAGCTGAAAAAAAGATAAACAAAGTAAACAGAGGGCGGTACGTATGGCGGTCGGTACTCGTATTTGTACATCACGGTCGTAGCAGTAATTACTCTTACTTTACCGTGCTTACTCGCCGCCAGATTTTATTTACAATTTATTGCGCTCTCCGCCGACTCGCCGCGCTCTCTGCCGACTCGCCACGCTCTCCGCAATCTTGCTTACTGTACTGTAGCTGCTACTCCTCCGTGCGTTAGTGTATTGTGTTTGAATGTGTCGGATGTCCGACTACGTAGGAGCGTGGGGGTGGGGGGAGCCCTACAGAGTACAGACGACCCGAGCACTCGGTCGAAATGGACGGAGCGAGTAGTATCCATGAGTCGGTCAATTTGCACTGCAGTTCTCATCCACTCGTAAAACGGAAAAGAACTGAATAACTGACTATCCCAGATACCGGCTATAGTAGACCGTCAGTTGGAGAATTACGAAAGCAATGCGGCCTGAACTTGTATTAATATAATTTTTTTTTTCGGTGACATTTCTTTGGTTTCGATGTTGTAAAGAAAGGAAAATTTGTGTGTCAAATGTAACCCGAGCGGCGAAATGTAAATAATTCATTATCCCAAATGACCCCCACCCGTGAACCCACGACCGTCGATACCGCACCACTACGCCACGTGTCGTCGATATAATCTAAATTATATTACAATATTAATAAACATCACTATTTCTGTTTCTGCTAATCTTTCCTCGACAACAATTATAAAATAGAACAATAAATTTATCTTGAAAATGAATTTTACACAATATTGCTTAATATTGAAAGAAAATTTTCTCTATTATTTGTTGTCGAATCTTTCGTATATTCACATTATGATTGAATTTTAATAATATTTTTTTATTAATTTTAAATTTAAATTGAAAAAATAATAATTTTTTATTTAGGCCGGGAGCGCCGGGAGAGCCAGCGCTGGGAGCGCCGTGAGCGCCGGGCGGATGTTTGCTCCGCGCTGAAACATTGCGTCCGAAACGTGAATTAGTTTCCTTTTCCGAAGCGAGCGTGAAGAGAAACACTTCACGCTCAAACTTTTATAAATGACTCACACGTTGCGCTCGTACAGTCGTGACTCACATACAAACAACTTCTCTGACCATTTACAATGTGCTTACCTATATTCAAGACATTGTAATATATTTTATATTTTGTCCTGACGATTTACACACTGTGGGAGTGTGGTATCCAGAGGATGTCCTGACTAATATCTGTCCGATATTTGTTTGTGGGCATACGGGTACGCGACCCCGGATCCTCGAGCCGCCACTCTTACATCCTCATCCAGTCCGTAAGAATGGTGTCCT
>JAKRZM010001015.1:15825-38459 GCA_036379175.1 Heliconius cydno galanthus | reverse complement strand
TACGCAACACATTCATTCGAGGTAGTCTTGGGGTCCGTGACGTAGCGGATAAGCTCCAAGAGCGTCGCTTGAGATGGTTTGGCCACGTTACGCGCCGGCCTAAGAACTATGTCGGACGCAAGTGCCTTGCTATACAAGTTCCTGGGGCGCGACCTCCCGGACGCCCAAGGAAGCGCTGGTTGGATGTCGTGATGCAGGACATGAGAGCCAATGGTCTAACCACCGAGGACGCAAAAGATCGCGCAAAGTGGAGTAGGTTAAGTAGGAAGGCAGACCCCGGTAATAGCCGGGATTAATGCCAGGAAGAAGAAGAAGAAGAAGGAGATTTACACACTGTGTCTCAAGCAGACTATTCAATACTACACAGCCAGAAAAACGCCAGTTTTGCTTGTTTTTTGGACCTGTCAAAGGCAATTGACCTTGTATCTTACGATGTGCTATGGGATAAACTGTCTAAAGATACTACGTTGCCACCTGAAGTTATATCCATTTTTTCATACTGGTATCGCAACCAACCAAACTGTAATAGGTGGGTGGGAGCTTACTCGGACGTATACAGGTTGAAGTGCGGTGTGCGGCAGGGGGGGTTGAGTTCCCCAACAGCAAGCTGTCCTGCGGCTTTATTATTACCATATATAGAATATTTTCTAAAATAATACTATTTTTTAAATCTGAGTGTAATGAAAATGTTATGTATGTTGAGAAAAACATTAATGATTTTACCAAAATTGGGGACGTTCATAATATTAATACTAGAAATAGGCTTAAACTTAGTGCACCTGGGACTCGATGGCATCGAATCCGTAATTCCTTATGGGACAATGTGTACGCTTTTACAATAGGATCCCAGAAAACGTCAGAGAATTTATATAGTTCACTTCACAGAATTCACACTTCTATATTATGATTTAATTTTACTAATCACGTTCATCATTCTTAAATATAAGTTTCATTAAGAAAACCGATTCTTAAAGGTATAAGCAGTAGGATCTCGACCTATGCTGTGTGTGTAGCTAAACAGTTTTCTATGAAATACGAACATTTTGGGGAGCAACATCAAAGAAATTCTCAAGAGACTTAAAATACTATTTATTAAAGCGTCTATCTCCACCTCAAAGACCGGCAACGCACCTGTAGCTCCTCTGGTGTTGCAAGGGGTCGTGGGCGGCGGTGATCACCATCTGGTGACCCGAACGCTCGTTTGCCTTGTCCTTTTTCCATAAAAAAAATAATATTTATTTAGTGCATAACTAAAATAAATAATCATTTTTCCTTAAAGCCACTAAATAAATATTCGTATAGTTTAAGAAGGTGAAGCCGCGTTGGGGCCGCTAGTGCCTAAATAAATATAGTGTTTAAATCTTGTTTAAATATATACAATGATAAAGCTATGAATGTTTTAAAACTATCTTTACAACAAAAAAGGACTTCTTAGAGTTGATCTTTGATTTTCACGATACATTTTAAATGAAACTATTTAACTGGCTTAATCCCTAAGGAGAACAATTCCGAGAATGACCCGCGAGGCTATTGAACTACAAAAACATCCTAATTTCAATAGAGAGGACGGTTGGAAACTTTCTACCACCTGGGACCCATACAAAAAATTATTGAAGTCTCACATCCACCATACCAGAGGACAAGATACAGTCATCTTACCCTGCAGGAATCCAGGGCAGTACGCGATATAAATGGTCATATTATTTATTACAGAATTAACTACTCCGAGTGCTCACAACAAGAAGAAGTATTTGAACGTCTGTTTATTCATCTTAGTAACGAGTCCTCTCAAGTACTAACTGTTATTTTTGTCTGGAATTGTTGCTCCAGACAAAGTGGATTGCTTTTAAAATGTATTGTATTATTTAGTATTTATTCTACACGGCGGCTTATATCAATATTAATTGATTACTTTTATAAAGAAAGAAATGCAGGTGGCCATATGTATAAGTATGTACTGAACCTCTTCTTTTTAGGGTTTCGGACTTTTAAGGAAAAAAGAAACCCTTATAAGATCACTCTGTTTGTCCGTCTGTTTGTCCAGATCCTTTATTTCAGGAACGCTTGGAAATATTGGGTTGAAATTCAAACTTGAAATTCATTCAAATTCATGAAATTCCTGTTAAAAAACATATTTCTATATTTACTTAAAAAAAATATATGGCCATTTATATCGCAAAAAATGCGTATTTCGACACTATGAAGTAAATCGTAAATAGGGTGCCTTCGATTGGCCTATAATTATGAAATTTAGCATCTACAGGTGGTACTAGCTCAGGACAAAAACCTAAACACTATATGTTTGTAAAAATCCTAAAAATAATAACCTTAAAGGGGAGGCAAAGTTTAGTATTAAAGCCGCTAGTCCAAGTGAGGTAGCAGATGAGAGGACTCTGACTAAGCTAACCCTGAATTTCAGAAAAAGCTCGAGACCTCTATTTATTATACGGAACCCTCGGTGAGCGAGCCCTGCTCGCGCTTGTCCGTTTTTTTTAGCTTCAAGGTTTATCATACATATAACAGAGTAGGCAGACCGAATGCCGAATGGCGACCACATCTCGGCAAAAGGAGTAGGTACAAGCCGCCCTCCAACCAGGTGGACCGATGACCTTAAGAAGACAGCGGGAACCCGCTGGATTCAAAGGGCACAGGACTGGACGGAATAGCGAGCATTGGGGGAGGCCTATGTCCAGCAGTGGACATTAAAAGGCAGACAGACACGAGGGAACCTATTGTTAAGTCCATCCGTTCCCCACGCAATTTATTTAATTTTATTTTGTACTTTCACTGTAAAGTTCGCTCACACAAGCAACATATTATACGCGTATCGACGGACGCACTGCTGATACTGTTATCAGCTGATAACTCTTATCTAATGATACACTGTCTAGCTTTGTTTACAGACAATTGGTTCAACTTTTTTTGTATTATTATGGTACAAATGTGTTTAAAATTATTTTACAATAAATTTTAGTCTACAAGACGTTAGTGCTTAGATTTTATAATATCTAATCATTAAAATACAAATTGTATGTGTATAATTAGGGTAAATAATCGCTCTGATATTTTTTTACTTTATATGTACTAAAAGAAATGTGTGTCTTACGTTGTGACAGACATCATAAACAATATTTTTCATGTATAGATGCGTAACGCTAAGTGGATGCCGATATACCCGTGTGTAGATACGCGGTAAGCGGGCGCGGACGACGCCAGCACTGGCAGTCGTAAGAGGGCCCTCGTGAGTCTACTAAATATGGAGAACGAGACAGACGCTCCGTTTGGTGTTACCTCCTCGAATTCTACGTAAGTGTTTATATTTTATTACGATTCTGTTTCTTAATTGGCGGGATCTCCCAAGCGGGGATTTTTCTTGGTTGATTATTGGCATTGTTTTTTTTCTAAGCATGCAGGACGCCGTCGTGCGACCAGAGCTGGTGACGGTTCCAGAACTAACGTACTACGACATGACCGGCGAGAAGTATTTACATATTTTTAATCACTACAAGTACCAAAGTACAAGACATTTCCAGTAAGCAATAGTTGAATATTTATTCATATTTTAAATAGCATCCATACAAATAATAATATCATTGAAGTGTGTCTGTTATTTAAAATTAACTGTGTTTTTCAGGTGCATTACGTTATTTACGCGACTCTGAAATAACAACAATACAAACGTTTATTTTTTTTGTGCGTCTGTCTCTGTGTCTGTGTGTTATATTGTTTGTCCGTGCTGAACTCCAAACAACTGAATCGATTTTTATATTTCACTTTGCTAGGTTTAGTGCAAATCGGACTCACTCTACATAGGTTTCCGTACCAATTTCCGGATCATAGATCATCGGGAAGTAAAACTCATAAAAATTGACAAATTAAAATTTGCGGGCACGTGCACTCATTATTTATATAATGAACAACAAATATAAATTTGTAATATAAAAAATTCTTACTTCGTGCCATATTTCACAACTGCAGGGCCACAGGAATGCTCAGCGATATGGGGTTTGATTACGCGATTACATATATAATGCAGAAAAATCAACGCATAAACGCTCGTTCATCTTTTTATTGCGTTGACTTAGAAGTGTTCTTGGGTCCCTGGACCTACATATGTACTTATTTGATATGGCGCTTGATACGTCCGCTTATGCTTGATCTCGAGATAAATGGCTTTAACATACTAACAGACGGACAACAAAGTGATCCTACAAGGGTTCCCTTTTTATCTTTTGACGTACGGAACCCTAAAAAGTAATGAGAGCATCCAGAAGATACTGTTTTTCTAGCAAATAAGAACAATCAAACAATTATAATCACCCGCCCTGCATAACCATACGTATAAATAATCATTTATATTTAACATTATTTTTAGATACAAGCGTCCTTCAGAGAGGACAGGGACCATAGAGGATGTTATAAGACTTAGTAAAGTATTCAGGAAGATGAACTATAAAGTGAAGACCTACCAAGACTTGGACCACAGCGGTATATTGGACACGGTTAAGAATAGCAAGTTTCTACTTTTCCATTGTTTTTATTTTAACACAAGTAGCACCTCGCTTCTTCTGCTCATGCTCTTCTATTTCCACCTACGAGTATGATGCCAATTTTTATTTGTCAGAAACCCTCAACTTACACTAGCGATCCAAGCTTGATTTCTTCTGCTTTAACTTATTGTTATATTATGAGTGAAATCGGGACAAAACTCCATCCTCATAAACTTTCGTATTAGCAGGACATATATGTATTCGAAGAGTTGCGTTGGAGCTCACAACCATTGCTTCAAGTTACACCCACGCACGGCCCAGTGCGAGCCGGGGCTCGTCGCGAGTCGTCTATAGGTCTGGTCTATTTCTTTTATGAATTAAAGGCCTTATTGAATTGGTTACTAAGGAAATAGTTTGTGCGTAGTAGGAACATAATGAATATTTGGTGAATGTCAGTAAGTCGCGAGGATCACCAGACGACCGCGTGCTTGTGCTTCGCCTTCCTGAGCCACGGCGACCGCGGCGGCGAGCTGTACGCGTCCGACAGGCCGTACGCCCTCTCGGACGTGACGGCGCTGCTGGAGCGCGGCGACGCCGGCCTCGTCGGCAAACCCAAGATGTTGTTCCTTCAGGTGTTATCTTTGGATTCATTTATATTATCATTAGGTATACACGCGTCGCTTCTGTAACAAGCATAATGTAACACGCAAACTTTAGAGCATGCTACTTATAACTAAAAAAAAATCAGCTTCACGCTGTATCCCGCACACAGCAGGGTAGTAGCTACTTATAACTTTTTGTAAATATTAAAATTGAGACCGTCCTGCGGCTGAGGTAGAAGCGTGTGAATGTAAACGCAACGCTTATGGATTCTATTCCCACTTCAAGAAATGAAATATTTAATATTTACATTACCTCGCTCTATTAATGAGGCAATAGGCGGCGTTGAGTTTCCTACCAACTCGCTATGCCTCGAGAATTCGGCGGAAAATGTTGAACGGAAGTGTCTTAATGGAAACAGAGTGTCTTTACACTAGGGTTCCAAGTTCCCTCTGCCTTCCCTGCTGTGTGCAGAATACAGAGTCGAGCTACAACATCGTCTGTGGTTATACCAACAGGCATGCCGAGGGGGGCAGATCGACGACGGCCGTAGAGTACAAATCGATGGCGGAGAGACATCTGTTATAATACCGACACAAGCCGACTTCCTGGTACTCTACTCTACTGTGGAAGGTAGGTAGGTCTGAATGTAAAAAGTAAATAGGTAATATGTATGTCTTCTTCTCTTCCTCCTGGCATTAATCCCGGCTATTGCCAGGGTCTGCCTTCCTACACAACCTACTCCACTTTGCACGATCTTNGAGGTCGATCATGCGCTCGAAGAGCTTCATGGTATGACTCATAAGCTTAATGCCCCTATAACTACCACAGTCTTGAACACTGCCCCTTCCTTTGTAAATAGGGGTAATGAAGGTAATATGTATGTATGAGAAATAATTTAAATTCTACAAGAAATAAAGTTACTATTTCTTATCAAATCATATAGGTACATAAATCTACCTCTATATTATAATTGGAGCCGTCGCGTCGACGTGGCGCAGCGGCACAAGGATGTGATACAGTCACTGACTCACAATACGCGACGGTTGTGGGTTCGATCCCCACTGGAGAAAATGAAATTTTTATTTAAATTTATGTTTCTATTTCTTCGCTCTGGTGTCCAGGCAAAGCGCGGCGTTGAGCTCCGCCACTCAATACGCAAAGCCTCCAAAATACCGCAGAAAGTGGGGAACGGATTGTCTTAACACTAGGTTCCTCTGTCTACCCTACTGTGTGCGGGATAATGCGTGAAGCTGATTTTTTTTAAATATAATTTTCAGAATACGTTGCCTACAGAGATAGTGAGGGTTCATTTTTGATTCAAGAGCTATGTAATGTGATAGAGGAGTATCACAAGGAGCTGGACATCCTCCACATCGCCACGGTGGTGCAGATGCGGGTGGCGTACTTCAAAAGCACCTTCGCTCCCAAGAAGTTGTCTATCCACAATAAAAAGCAAATGCCAGAAACTCGATACACCTTAACCAAGCTTTTTAAATTTATTTGAAACAGTCTGCATTACGATTATACAAATGATAAATAAATATATAAATAAATTGTCTTATTGTTAATAATGATACACCAGCTTCCTCTGAACTCTACGTGGTTTTGGCTAACCGTGAAATAAGTTTTCAGCTCATTTAAAATAGAACCTCACCGTCTTGGAAATTAAAAAACCACCAAAAATACTTTTTTAGAACGTATAAATAATAAACGGGATTTAAATCCGCGCCTCTTGGAAACCGACCAAGCGATCTGACCACTGGCCATTCGTTATTATCAAGATACGTCGCAAATCTTATACGCTTATTACAATTTGTTTATCTTGTTAGCTTCTCTGTTGGACATTTTTAAAAGTTTTCATACGTTTCTAAAAAAAAATTATCTTCTTTAAATATGGAAAATGATTATTAAGTTTGAACTTGAAATTGAATGATGGCAGCTGAGCGCGGCTCGCACTATACAGTACTCCTGTCGCGTCAGACACCAACTATCTATCTCCAAATGTACATGAAAATACAGTCACGTCAATTAGTAATACACTTTTCTAAATATCATGTAAAACATGTTATAAAATAAAAAAAATATATAATTTAGTAGAAGGGAGTGTCAAACGTCCCGAAGTGCCTTCAATGTTCTGGTCTGGTCTATCTGTGATCCTCAACTCGTCTTCATGTGCTATCGTCGTCATGGCGCGTCATAGCCTGTGGGTGATTTTGTAGATAAGAAAGTTTTTCTTCTAAGCCACCAAAGTTGCAACGCCTAAAGAATTCTTAAAGCAACATAATGTATAATTTGCAGATTGTGATGAAACTTTTGCGTAATCCATTACATTAAATGTTTCATGTCATAGCGGATGGCTTGTAGAGACGTATGTTAGTATGTAGGTATGTAAGTACGCCACGTCCTATAATTATTATTTTAATTGTTTCTTATCTCCCTCGAATCCCGGCTCGTCCAGTTCAACCTGAGCTTATTCTTATTATTCTTACGTCACACTTTAAATAAGATACAAAGTACACCAATCAGTCGCTACATATCTCGTCTCTACTGTATTATACCAGTGCCCATATTATACAAGTGTTGCAGACATTGTTATACACAAACACACTAAGGTATATATTTTTTTATTTTTAAAGATTTATAGTATTGAATATCAACCTCTACTGCAAGCGACTAAGATATAGAAACAATCTATAAGGGTTTTTAAATCACCATGGCGAGGGTTCCTGAGCGTGAAGTCCTTGTGGTCATGACTTCACTGCAACAATGCTAAAATCGGGTCACATGCATACAAATAAGCGAGAGAGCCTATTACAATTTGCCACAGAAAATAATTAGGTGATAGCAATTCTTTCAACTTTCTTCAAACACAACCCTAAAAGAATTTATACCTAAACTTCAACAGACGGCAATCATCGAAACCAAATGGCAAAACTTCAATCTGGAACACTCATACTTTGCCTGGAGCTGATGTGAATCAGATTATCAACTTATTTTCGCAAAATTAGAGTTCGAGTAGCCAGAAACGCTGATAAACCAAAAATAATCCAGTCAATAGATAAATCAATATTTATGGTTACATTAGAAAGTAGCTGGAAACAGTGGATTTTAGCTAACACAATATTGACCACATCCGAGGCCTGTAGTCCTTGTACAAGACAGGCGAAAAATGAAATGAAGGCTTCAAGTTGTGATATAATTTTTTTTATTTGGCGTTTTAACTCCTGTCAGCAAGCATCTAGGCGTGATTGTAATACCGATCTCCAAAACTTGTGTGAAACAACAACAACAAAACAACATGCGCACAAACATGCAACTAAGGACATTCATTCCGTATCTGTGTCTGGCGCGCCGGCACGTGGCCATTGAAAACTCTGATGGTGAAATGGTGACTGCAACTTATTATTAAATATCGTCAATCTCTGTTTACAGATCCTCACTCGCGTAATATCGGTGCTACTTAGCCACGAGTCCATCCTCGAGAACTCGGCATTAAACAACGTTTGTTCTTCATCGTTCAACCATCCGGATCCAGATTTTTCCTTGCAACGCCATATAGTTCAAGGGTGAATTGAAAGTCAGAGGCCATACGGTATATCTCAAGAGAACTCCTTGTGAGTGCACCCGCGTAGAATGGCACGCGGTCGGACTGTGTGGTGCACCACCCACAGTCACGCTTACACACACTTTGAAACGAGGACCACGACCGCAGTGTCAAAAGCAAAGCGACGAAGAAGAAATTGTGAATATGGCTAAAATAGTGATGATAATCGTCAGATATTACTGCCCCATATAACNGCGTAGGCGCGCGTCCACGTGCACGGTCGCGAAGGCGGCGTGCTCGCGCACCTCCACGCGCACCGCGCCCGCCACACCGCGCGCGCCACACAGCAGCGCCTGCGACACGCACGTACCGTTACTGACGTACCCCCTCGACGTAACCTAACATCGCAACTCGCATACAACCTGGTCTATGAGGCCGGAGCACTGGTTGTGAGGAATTGTGAAACTCGACTCTTTCGTCGGCTCGTAGTCGGCGACAGCTTTACTTGAAACAATGTATAAAGCATTACGGACAGTCATCTTACTTAATCAGGGTGAGGACTCAGGTTTATTGTCTACTCATACACCAACACAACTCTCCGCTACTCACCTTTTTCAACCACGGTCTTGAACGGGAAGTCATTCTGTAATTGGGACATTGATATAACTGAGAACATAACGCAAAGCCACAACGTACACGTCGTCATGTTCCGTTCTCTCCGCACGTCGCTGCACTCTCCGCCGCGCGCCGGCGGACTCTATCTGCTTTGGAGCCAATTAATACGATAAGCGTCCGTCACTAGTAATGCCTATTAAAATTAAAGCAATATTAATGAGGAAAGCAGATCTAAATCGTTAGATGCGGCTTAATTAGTTGAAATACACACAATAAAAAATAGCAAGGTTTAGGATCGGGATCGGCGTTTACGCAAGAACCTACCTTAATACCTAATAGCTAAATATTTTTCTTGAAATTATTCAATTTTAAAATATTATTTATTCAACTACACTATTATAAGCACTTTTAAATTGTCGAATGAACATTTTATAAAAGGAAGAACCAGCGGGTCTCAACTCAACAGTTGCTCTTTTCAAAATCAATGGTACAATCACAATCTATTACATTAGTTGGCAGCTATCCTGCATTACATTCAATAGACATTAATTATTATTATTAATTATTATAAATAATAAATTATTATTAATTATTATAAATATTCTTAAACGATGAAATGAAAATGAAAAAAAAAATACAACACAATATGGGCGCAAAATCAAATAAATTCGCAAAATATTTGAATTACTTAACGAGCCGAGACGGGCCGTCGTCGTGGCGCAGTGGCACAAACAGGTGGCGTGTGACTTTAAACACGACGGCTGTGGGTTCAAGCAATAACAAACGCACAAGCAATTTTTAAAAACGATTTTATTAATAATAAAATGTTTTACACGTATGTACCTAACATTCATATTCCATTTCCAAAAATAATATTACTAACTATACCAGCTGCCCCGCGCGGCTTCGTTCGGTTTTTTTTACAACATATTTTTTTTTATGTTTTAATTTATAGATTAAATGCTTAAAAATTATAAATCAATTATCTTCTAAAAACTACATAAAACGCGTAGTATTGATTATTTCAAAGTATTTGGTGACTTGTGTTCCTCATCGCGGTGTAACTGAAACTCCATCAAGGCGACGTGCAGGCGCTCCAGGTCCAGCTGCTGCAGACGCACCTCGCGCTGCAACTCCTGCAGTGAGAGCGAAATCGCTAGCCACTGCGACTGCTCATCTAACTCCTTCGATAACATTTCGCTGCTTTAATTCAAAACTACCATAAATAAAAGAAGATATCTTTTGCAAAAATACAACCGTAATCGGTGATCTTTCATAGGTTTATATTTAGAAAAGACAATGATTTCGTAGTTGAAGGAACCAAACGGCCGATACATCATCTAAAGTTCATTTTTGGGACTCAATAATTTTCTACACAAAACAAACATATTTCTGCATAATTGAGTTTTGAATAAAGGATTCGTTCGTCAAAACATCCATTCATTTTCTACTTTATTTCATTAATCAAAACAAAATGATGAGATAATGTGCTACTTTGCATTTCCGTTATCTATATATATAAAATCGAAAAGTCACTCACTCATCACGAAATTTTAGAAACTACATGTGCTAGGAATCTCAAATTTTGCATATCAGTTACTTATAGGACGTAGGTGCTCGCTATGATAGGAATTTGTAACATTCGACTTCTAAGGGGTTGTTTTTGGGGTTGAAAGTTTGTATGAAACTTCGTTACTACAAATGCTAGGAGTCTCAAATTTTGCATGAACGTCACTTATAGGGCGTAGGTACTCATAGAGACAGAAATTAATAATAACGTAGTTCACGCAGGCGAAGCCGCGGGCGGGCCGCTAGTTTAGTATAAAATGCGATATTTCGAAATACTTAATTTTGAATATATAATTACATAATAAACTGGTTTAATTTTTAATTAGAAATAGGGGAGTTGTTATAAAATACATGCTATTATTTTTTTATATACTATTTATGCAAATAACTATTGTTATTGCATAAATAGTATATAAAAAAATAATAGCATGTATATNCACTTATAGGGCGTAGGTACTCATAGAGACAGAAATTAATAATAACGTAGTTCACGCAGGCGAAGCCGCGGGCGGGCCGCTAGTTTAGTATAAAATGCGATATTTCGAAATACTTAATTTTGAATATATAATTACATAATAAACTGGTTTAATTTTTAATTAGAAATAGGGGAGTTGTTATAAAATAAGACATGCTATTATTTTTTTATATACTATTTATGCAAATAACTATTGTATAAAAGTTAGTAATTTTTAAAATTACTTTCTAACACCTTATAAATTCGATTCTAAAAGCGACACAGTGGAATTAATATTTTTTTTCAGTTCCAGAAGCGAACATCTGAAGCGATGCGATCGTGATAAGAAAGTAGAATTAGATAAGACAACTAAGTGACTTCGATTCGGATAAAATGTTTGTTAAAAATTAAACAGTCTCAAGACTGTTAGGGTGACGGGTGTAGGTTCGATTTCCATTCTGGGGAAGGAAATGATTTAATATTTTCATTTACTCGCTGTGGTGACAACGAAGCGAAACGTGGCTTCACTCAACATGCAAGGCCTCGCAAATCGGCGGAAAGTAGGGAATGGAAGTGTTGTAATGGAAACAGCGAGCTAATCGACGTCGATGAAAGAGAAGTATGAAAAAACTTTGAGACAAGAATACCGGTGATTGGGAGCCTAAAGTCAAAATATCATTACACTCGTATTGGCTCTCTCAAAATGTTGTTTTTGAGATCTCAGAAGTATTTCTACTTAGGTACCTTTAAAATTCTATTGTAATTAGCAAGTTTATTGTATAGTGATATTAAAAAAAATATGTATAAAACTTTGTTTCTAAGTTAAAGTGTGAATTATTAAATATATAAAATTGACGATATATTTATTTTTATTGACGACTAGTGGCCCTCCGGCGTCTTCGCTCGCTTGATCTACATGATTATTAATTTAATAAACAGAATTGTCTTGCAGTCAAATGTGTTGATGTCAAAGAATAATTTAATTTACTCGTTCAGAAACAGCCTTAAATTTTAAATTATAGATTTGGGTAAGGATTAATAATATTATTTGTAAAAAAACTGTAATGATTACAAAAAATACCCAAATCGAATCGAATAATCCAATATCGAAATCAAATCCAAAATAATTAATCGAATAAATGAATCGAATATCGAATCGAAAATAATTAATTGAGAACCTCCTCCTTGTTTTAAAAGTCGGTTTAAAATACAGATTAATTACAAATAAAATATACAGATTTATTAAAAGTATAGATATGGATTGCTATATATTTGCAGAATGAACTCATGCTCAATTTTTTTTAATGAACCGATTTTGAAGAAACAAACTTTAGATGTTAAGTTGGGTTAAAACAAAGAAATTGGTGAAAGTTTTACGTAAATCGGTTCAGTACTTTCAGAGATTAGCATGGCCATACATACAGACAGACAGACAAGCAGACAGACAGACATACAGACAGACAGACAAGAAATTAAAAATATATATTTTTGCTTTCTATTATTCTTTTTGAGTGCCCTTCTATCCATTTCAGCCAACAATACTAAATGTACAGACCAAATATTTTTACTGTTTTATTAGGTATATATAGAGATTTGAGGAAAAGTATGATTTCATAGCAAGGCAGAGGGAACCTAAGGTTAAGACACTGCATTTCTTACTTTTCGCCAAATTTTTTGAGGCATTGCTTGTTGAGTGGCGAAATTCAACGCCGTACTTTTTGCCTTGGCGCCAGAGCGCAGAAATGAAAATATTAAGAAATAATAATTTATTCTCGCGAGTGGGAATCGAATCCACAACCGTCGCGTTACAGTCACCCAGTCCCTTCTGTCGCCATGACGGCCTAAATCTTTAAAAATAAATATTTAATTTCTAAAATGTTGTTTTTCTACTTTACAATCGAGCCGTCGCTTTATTACCTTACCTTCAAGTCTTTATTTGTCGCCTGTCGATTTACTTCAAAAATGATGATAAGCGATCCTAGAGCAAAAATGATTGCTTCACCTGAACGACAAACAGAGAATATTGTACATTTTATTGTTGTGGTACTTTTTCCAAATACAGTAGAAACTCGATTAACAGGACTAATTGTTGTCGTTAGTCGTTCAGATAATCGAAAATGGTGGTTTTGTGCATATGTAGCACAAGATTGTTATATGTCTATTAAAAGCAACAAGTACATATCAACAAAAATCAACGTTTTCCAACTATTATCACACAATTATTTACATTTTCCAACATACTCGTACGATTTATACATATATAAATTATGTATGCACTAGTGGCCCGCTCGCGGCTTCGCCCGCTTGAACTACATCATTGTTGTTGTTCTTTATTTATGGCGTTCCGAGCGTGCCAGTAGCACTAATCATTTCGCCAATGTCATGTTGAATGAAAAACACAATATGGAGAATGTACGAAAAAAAAGACAATATTACGCTATAGGAGAATGCACGTTAAAAAGAGATCCACCTAAAATACTGCCTTCACCTATAAGATAAAAATATATACATACACATACATAGCTTCACGCTTCATCCCTAACGGGGTAATCAGAAAGAACGGAGCGCCAAACGCTACGGTCTCTACATACCTCTTTCTCCTAGTCCATTATCATCAACCCCTTCATATATGCCCTCCAGGGGATCCTCGTCCTTTTTACGTGACCTTCCCCCAGTATCTTTGATACTGTGTTTTCGAAGGTCAACCGAGGTCTCCCCTTACCTCTCTTACCGCTCACTTTTCCATCTTTTTTTGCCATTCTTTCATCACTTATTTGATCAACATCTCATCATTCGTTCTCAAACCAGCTGAGCACGTTCTTCTTCATTCTGTGTATCTCTTCATTGCGGATTCGATCAGCTAAGCTAACTCCGCATATCCTACGAAGAGATCGCATCTCCACGGCATTCATCTTTCTTTCATTCTTTTTCTGTAATACCCATGTTTCGCTGCCGTATAACAACGTCAGTACCAACACTGCTTTATGTGCGGCCAAACGCGCAGCTATGCTGACGTCTCGCCGTCTCATCAATGCAACTAAGACTCTATTAACCCAGCTATCGGCAGCACGAGATGGATGTGGAAAGGAGTGCCTTTCCACATCCATCTCGTACCTTCCATCTCTACTGAACATACTTCCCAAGTACACCACCTCATTCACTTGTTCTAATATCTTACCATTCACACTGACATTGCATTCCGTCCTCTCTTCATTTCTCTCAAATACCAGAACCTTTGTCTTACTCGCATTCAGGCTGAGACCATTATTTTCACACCCTTCTTTCAGGGTGGTGACCAATGCCTGCAACTCGCATTCTGATGATGCAATGATCACTGCATCATCTGCGTAAAGCAGGCTATTCACGTTCAAGTCACCTACTTTCACTTCTATATCACTCCTTGGAGACAGCTATCCAAATACAAATTAGACAACCAAGCTGACATGGCGCAACCTTGTTTAACACCCGATTAATGTTATAGCGGTCAATATGTGAGATCGCTCTTTAATATTATTTAATATTTATTTTACACTACTGGAGTAAAATTAAAGATCCAAATATTGTGAAGAAATCGTCCAAATTTATTTAACGTACCAGATACGTGAAGAGAAAATAATTTAACACTCACAGAAGGAAATAAGAAATTTAAATAAATACCAAAAGAAAATATAAGCTAAACTAGCACGTAATAGCAAGGAGTTAAAGTTGAAAATTGAATGCAAGCTAAGAGAGCATAAGAGAGCGAGAGATACACAAGTGAGCGATTCTAACCGACTCTTTAAACGTGGCGATCCTCGCTAGCAGCCTACGACACGCATAGCAAAAAACTCGGAACAGGTTTTACAATTCAAATGCGTTGCGTGCGGATGATTCTAGTAAATATAATAATATTAATGTTGAATATGAAATGTTCCCTACAATGTCAAACCAAGGCGACATGCCAGCTCCTACTCACACGCAGGCTGAGTAATCTCTGTAAAGAGACCTTACACCCTGCAGAAAGGGTCCGTTCACATTGTACCGGGGTAGCATCTCACATAATTTTGCTCTTACAACTCTGTCAAATGCCTTTTCCAAGTCCACAAAAGCACAGATAACTTTTTGGTTAACAGCCAAAAATTTTTCCGTGATCATGCGGAGATCCATACACCCTCTTCTAGGACTAAAGCGTCCTTGGGCCTCCCACAACAGCCTTTCGGATCTCTCTTGCATTTTTCTCGCTAGAATTTTAGCATAAACTTTACTACCTAAGGTAATCAAACTGATAGCCCTATGGCTTGCGCAATCTATCTGTGAACCTTTCCATTTATACAAAGGCATGATGACTGCATCTCGCCAATCGTCTAGGACCTCACCTGATTTCCAGCATAAATTGCACAAAAACCAGAACAAGTCCAGACACGTGGCCCACTATATTTTATCATCTCGGCAGTAACTCCATCCGTTTCCGCTGACTTACATTTCAGGTTTTGTATTGCACTCTCAACTTCTTTTATACTGATGTCGCCATCAGCTACATCCAGACTCAGCATTTCACTGTTACATGAGACTGAGGCGTCATCACATTCATACATCTGTCCTTCCTTCCTCCCAATCCTTATAAAATTCCCCCCGTCTACTATTCTTTTTAAGTGATTATTCGTTATTATAAATACTAAATGTACAGACAATTTTTTTTATTGTTTTATTATAATATAGATAAGTATATAGATATATTAAGTAATATAGATTTACGTAAGTAGATACATATATTTTTTTATTATTTCATTGTAGTAGGTTGTATAAAATAAAAAATAATAGTCCGGATAATCGCGAATCCGTTTAACTGAGGGCCGGATAATCGAGTTTCTACTGTATATTTAAAAGCAAGACTGATAGACTTGTTTTACAATATGATACGAACAGCACTGACCCAGGAGGTTCCCCCCGAGCTCGATGGCGGCGCCGGGCGGCAGCGGCGGCGGGCGAGAGCGCGCGGGCAGGCGCACGCCCGCCAGCCGGAGCGACAGCGCGCGCGCGCTCCACTCACACGCGCTGAACGCCGTTGCGATCTTCACGCACGCCGCCGCCCCGACGCGGGGATTCGATATTGCGAAGCTCTGGACAAACAAACATATACATCGAGTAGATCGTCAAAATCGCACAAAATAGGAAATATATAAAAAATCTGTTGAAATATAAAATGACGAACGAAGAGCTTTCGCTTTAAACGCAAAGAGATTATGTGGCATCACTCAACGTAGCAGAGTCAAAGACTCACTAAACAAAATCTCCACGTTCAGCAAGTTTAAAAGAGATAATGAACTTTAATCCGCGTCGCAAGCGGAGAGCTGAGCTGTCGCGCGAGCAGCGTCGCCAGGCGGAACATCGGGAACTGATCCACAACCATACCACTTTACGTCTCTCTATTCATGACATGGATCTTGGAGCGTCCTATGTGGCGTCGTATAACTTATGTCACACAGGATACGAAAAAACCACGCCGCACACTTTTGTCTAGATGGAGACATATGCCATTGCAATGTCAATTGTCATACATTAGAAAGACGCTTCATTTATATGAAAAATAATAAAAACTATTTTAATAAGTTTACTCCTTTTTTTAATTTATTTTGGTAATACAAATATCTTTTTGAAAATCTTTCTATTATATAAAAATACTAGCGACCCCCTTGCGGCTTCGCCCGCTTTTACTACTGGATTATTCATATAATGTATGTTTGCAAAGCACTTAAGATAATGTGAAAATTAATTAAACCCTAATGCAACCCGCATTTTCGTAGTTTCAATAAGGATTTTCCAATTGTTTTACACAGCAAGGATTTTTTAGTAGGTACCGTAATTTTAAATCTGTGCTACTAATCTTTTCAAGTACTTATTAAAATATATTTAAATTACTATTTTTAGATAGTTAAATGACATTAAATAATACATTCAACTCGAATTATCCAATACGTGCAAACGCATCTAAATCTTCGTTGCTATAAAGGCAGGCGGGTTTTTTTTTTCGAGCTTGTGGTTAATGCTGAAGAGGGTATTCTGTCCCTGATGAAAAGCAAGCACTACGTGGCTGCCTGTGACGAAAATTAAATAGAATGCATCGGCCGGGAATTGAACCCGGGCTGCCCGCGTGGCAGGCGAGCATTCTACCACTGAACCACCGATGCGTGTAAGGCAGGCGGGCGCGGCGGACTCGCTTGTATAAGCATAACGTCGCGAGGCGCGTTTCGCAGCAAGGATTTTTTGATATTGTAACAACTTCTAAAGTACTTATTAAAATGAAAAACAGAAAAGACAGTTTTGATCTACATTAAATGGCCAACGTAACTAATATACTTATTTATATGCTGAGAGTAAGGGATAAGTGAAACTTGACTCGATACAGTTGATGTGTGAACGGCGTGATGTGTCAATAATTAAATGCGTTTTTCTCTAAAACTATTCGCAATTTCGAAATAGTTTAAAAAGCAAATTTTATCTTCGTTTAACGTAGAAATTTAATAAAGTATTTTAAAGGATAAGGATTAATACCATTATGGAAAAATATCCCTCACAATAAAAAATATATTGAAATTACAATTTTTAGACAGAAATATGATCACTACGCGTTATTTTTAAAAGATACGAATATGCCATTGTGGACTTTTTTGTAGATCTCATTAAGAGGAACAATACTCCACTACATTATTTTCATGTAGTACTTACCATTAAAGCAGCGCATGCGCGAAAGTGTCTCAACGGGTAGGACTTTATATACATTTATCGTATTTATGTTAATTTACATAAGAATGTACAAATAATAAACTATATATAAACCTTCCCTGAGAAACACTCGACCTAATGGTGAAAACCGCATCAAAATCCGTTGGGTGGTTTAGAAGAAGAAGAGTTAGAAAGTTCAGACAGACACGAAAAGCGACTTTGTTTTATAAGATATAGGAAGGATAGGATAGGATAGGACGTTGCGTCGTCGCGGTATACTTTTATAAAGTACATAAATGTCTAATTACGACATTTAAGCTTCGATCAATTAAGTATACCCTACATGAAGGATTAGTCTAAAAAACGGGCCGAGAAATACGAGCACAAAAAATTATGTGTTCTTATTCGATTTTAGTATAGTCCAACCGCAGCCAACGAGCGGACGTGCCAAAATGCGTGTGCTTTATAAAATCAGTATCAAACAATTAAATACAAATATTTCAATATTTGCGACTACGAATATTGGTTGGTCTGGACTAAAACATGCATGGAGTGGATGCATTAATTAGAGTAGTTAGATATCATACATGACAGATAAGATTTTTTAACCCTTACCCCTGGTATCGTGAATTTCACAAACGTAACTGGTATCGTGGGGGCCGCGCAGCACGTGCACATCTAAGTCCTGGTAAGTGATACAGCATCCAACGTCTGGCACCGGCCGCGAATAGCGACGTAATGAGTAATGAGAATACTAGAAAAAAGCAGCTGCCCACGATGCTTAGTTTGGTAGAAAATATAGAAAAAGTCACGCGTGGGGGCCGTGGGGTTGACAATTTTTGTAAATTTACTAAAACTAAAAGATTATTTTTAATAAATTTACTAATCTTGCCAACATATTGCCAATAAAGCGTAAGCGACTCGAAGCTTTTTTTTTGATTAATTTGAACCAATGTCATAATAATTTATGATAGTAAAGGACAGTCCATTAAAGACAATTTCAAATCAAAATCAAAAGGACTCTGTGATCCACTCTGTTAGAAGCTGTTCGAAAGTCTCATTGTCATCTCGCAACAATGATAATTATTGCTTAAATTAAATTATTAATATATTTATGGTATGACCACAATGATTCAAATCTTCTAAGATGTTTTAAAATGCCGTGTTATACAAACTTATTATATAAAATAAACTTTTTTCTTAACTTCTTTATTTTTTTCTTTTAAATATAATTTCTCTCATAAATCAATCATATTTCAAAAGATCTAATCAAAATATATGTATATATGATATATTCTACAAATTTATTATTTATATACAAAAATGGATATAGCTTATACGTATACAAAGAGACGTTGCGATTTTGGTCGACAGCCTTTGTTCTGCGAGCAGGGTCCCGAGCTGTGCGACAGCATCGCCTGCAACCCCGCCGAACAGAAGCTGTACATACTGCGCAACCCCGTGCACCAGCCCACGCAGAACACGCCCAACTTCTCTAAACACAAAGTCAATACGATTCGGTAAGATATTTAACTTTACTTTCAATTGCTTCCAACCTTCGTCTTGTAATTAATCGTATATTAACAACAATTTAGAGCTGAATATACGACCACTGGTGCTAATCACGCAGAGGGCGGGTGGCCCAAAGACGTGAACGTCGTAGACCCCGAAGCGACACAGCGCTACCGGAGGAAGATTGAAAAAGATGACAACTACATCCACTGCGTGATGACTCTCGCTTCGGTAAGAAGGGCACAGTTATATTATGTTTATATGATGTAAGCAAAAGTAACGGCAATGTGTACGGTATTTTTATTAATTTAGGATATGGAGCACTATGTTCAGCAAAATAATGCGACTGACATGTATCGTACTTACTACGCAGAAATGTCGGCCCTTCCGCCCGTCGAGAAGAGCAGCTGCCGCACTGTGAATGTCTATCGTGACACAGCTAGCGGCGGCGGACGCCCTATCAGCTCCATATGCTGGGAGCCCGAAGGGGGGCACAGCTTCGCGGTGACTTATGTTGACGTTGACTTTAATCACAACCCGCGAGCTCCAATCGATTCTTATATATGGGACTTAGAAAACGCCAATTACCCTGAAGTTGTCTTAACTCCGCCGGCGGCGGCTTTGTTGGACCTGCAGTTCAATCCTCGAGATCATAACACGCTAATAGGTGGGCTGATGAATGGGCAAGTGGGCGTGTGGGACCGACGACGAGGTGGACCGCCCACAGTGACCTGCGCGCCACATGTAGCACATAGAGAACTAGTGCGAAATGTATTGTATATTAATTCCAAGTCAGGACAAGAATTTTTTTCGGGAGGTCCCGACGGCGCCTGTAAATGGTGGGATATCCGCAACATGAGTGAACCAACAGATGAAATGATTATGGACGTTGTAAAATCATCTTTCGACGTCCAAAGCATGGCAACGTCGAATGGAATTAGCGTTCTCGAGTATGAATCTACAATACCCACACGGTTTATGACTGGTACTGAAAATGGACTAGTGATTGCAGGGAATCGTAAAGGCAAAACTCCCATGGAAAAGTTGCCAGCAAAGGTACATATTATGCCAAATCTCAAAATATTTGTTTATTTTATAAGATAACAAAAGTAACATTTTGTATTTCAGTATGAAGCACATCTCGGTCCAGTATGGTCATTGGAACGTAATCCTGGCTTTTTGAAGAATTTCCTTACCGTGGGTGATTGGACAGTTCGCATATGGAGTGAAGATTGTCGAGAGTCTGCAGTGGTTTGGTCTCCATCACTTCGCCATAAAATTACCGCTGCTACTTGGAGCCCGTCGCGGTAGTATAATGACGAAGCGCATTCATTATAAACCATGCATTTATGATATAATTTCAATTTATGGTTATATTCCTGTACAGCTTGTCACTTATGCTAGTGACGCAATGGAACGGAGTGCTCGCCACGTGGGACCTGCTGCGGCGCCAGCACGAGCCCGTGCTGACCATGCAGGTGTGCGAGGAGCCGCTGCTGCGAGCGCGCTTCCACGACGGGGTGATTGTGCCACCAATACAATATTAATTACAATATGCTATTTCCTTAAGTAATCGTGATGTAATTAGTTGTATTACGATAAAATAAATGTACCTATGCAACAGGGCCAATTCGCCGCGTGCGGAAGTCGCAAGGGTAACATCTATATGATCGAGCTGTCGCAAAATATGATCCGATCCGACAAAAATGATAAAGGTCTCCTTACTGCGGTTAGTGCTTGAGTGACTTAACTATGTAAGTCCGCTTATAATATCACTATATATCATCAGCTGTTCATCATTAAATGTTGAAGCTCTTTTTGAATAATGAACCTATTACACATTAAGTTACTACTGACATTTTTTAGTTTCTCGCATACATAAGGGTAGAGAGAGGGAACCTTGGAACCTAGTGTTAAGATTACCAAATTAAGACTCTCCTGTTTCCCATTTACCTTCGAATCCTGGATGCACTGCGTGTTGTGGTAGTGGGACTCAACGCCGTGTTTCGCCTCGTTATCAGAACGAGAAAATGACAACACTAAATATTACATTACCCTGAGTGGGAAATGAACCCACAACCGTCGCTACAGTCGCACCGCAAACTGCTTTCATGCACTCAGATATTCGAGCGCGAGAGCAAGCGCGAGCGTATATTGGAGGCGCGCATGCGCGAGTTCCGGCTGAAGCTGAGGACGGCGGGCGAGGGCAGCCCCGTGGCCTCAGACACAGAGGTCACCGGCGACCGCGACCTCTCCGACGCCGCCACCGAGTACCTGCAACTCGTCAAGAAGGAGCTCGCCGCCATGTAGCCTGCACGGAGAGGCCATATAGATAGATATATACATAATACTATGTCGGCTATAAGTTTTGGAAGATATATAAATAATTAAAATCATGTAGCTATATTAATTGTTATACCAAAATATGGTTCTTATTGAAAATGCTATTTGTAATAATATTATACATACTTATACTACGAGTATAACATTGTAACTTATATATAGAATATTGTAACTTGTATGGTTCTCATCACGCTCAGATGTACCTTGTTCGTGTTATTAGGATAATCATGTTATTATGAAAATAAAAAGCTGATATATTTATGATTTGTTGGATTTTTAAATGTTCTTTACGCCTTAAGGCATTCTTACGAATACTTAAGTTATATTGGTAAAATATTACCAAATTAAAAATAAAATACTACCATGGAGTGCTAGCTCCAGCTAGCTAGGTTGAGCTACACGCTACTTATTAATCATTTGTATATCTAACAAAAATGAAAATAAAAAAACTTAAAGCAATTTCAATTTTTTTTTGTTGAAATGGTAAAAATAAAAAGCCCTAAAATCAATCCGGAACACCATTAGCAAATCGATTCACCAAAGTGATGTTACAATTTACTTCGTTGACAGTTGGCTTACCATTCTATACTATAAGTATAGTATATAACCCTATGAGATGACGCTGGCGGTTGACGCCTCGGTGTCGGTGACAGCGCGCGGCAAGCTCTCCGGAGCGCTATTCGGATTTGTAGCTAAGAATAGACGCGAGCTATCTCTGAGACTCGGCACGCGGCAGTAGTCTTACGATGTCGCCCTCGCTCGCGCGCACGCCGTGGCAGGGCGAGCACGCGCGCGCCGCCGT
>JAKRZM010001015.1:0-14027 GCA_036379175.1 Heliconius cydno galanthus | reverse complement strand
TTTTGCGTTTCACAACTGAGCAAAGCACGTTAGACAGTTCTCAATCTCAATCTTCTTATCTTCCATAGTTTCACTGTCAATGTAAGTAAGGCGACAGTTTGCCGTGTAGTGGAGAGAGTGACCTGTGACTGCTCAAGAAAGACTATCAGTAGCAACACAGTTTTTCACATTAGCTGGATTTCCCATGATAATTGGAGCAGTGAATTGCACACATATTAAAATAGCTTCACCAGGAGGAAACAGAGCTAAACATATTGAAACAGAAAGGGATATTTTTCTGTTAATGTGCAGGCTATCTATGGTGCTAACTTAAAAATTCAAAGCATTATAGCTTGTTGCCCAGATTCTGTGCATGACACTACAATTTGGAATGATTCTCCACTTGCTGCACAATTTGAAACAGTTTCACAATTTCTTATCCTAGGTGACCATGGCGACCCGTGTCTAAGATACTTGATCACACCTATCTTCAATCTACACCTCAAGAAGCATACAATCGAACCCACATAACAACACACAACACAATAGAAAGATGTTTTGGTGTTTTAAAAAGGAGGGTTCCCTGTCTGCTATCAGGTATGCAATGTAAGCTTCTGAAGGTGCTTAAAGTTATTGTGGCTTGTGTTGTGTTGCAAAACATACATTGTGCAAGATGAACTTGCATAAGGAGACCACTATGATAAAGCAGTACCCATAACAGTAAGCCCATACCCAACATTTTGCTGCGAGGACAGCAATTGTGGAAAATTATTTCACAAAATAGAAATAGAATAATATATATATCTCACATTATATATGTATATTTTTCATGTGTATTTTATCACTACAGTGTTTTAAGTTTATTTTATTATTATTATTAAGAATGTAATAAAATACTTTTTTACATAGATTTGTTACTTGTATGTATTAAAATTATATTGTTCATGCTCTCATCATGGCTCATTGTACTGGGTTAAATTTAAATCAGTATAATATTACTGTTAAATAGTATTTGTATATAAGTTGTTTGTACATTTTGTCTACATAAAAGAGTAATAAATAAAACATTTTTTTGCATAAAATATTTTTTTAATCCTAATTAAAAAATAACAGTCTCAAAATTCACAAATATTGATAATCTTCTCAATACTATAAAATTTTAACATAACATTCTAATTTAACATTTAGGTACATATTATTTGTAAATATTTCTATAATAGATTTTATAATAGATAGTCTACACTAAAATTAAAGTAAAAATACTAAACAAAATAAAAAAATAACATTTATAAATATGATGTACTCCTTTAAAGTAAATCCTTTTTGGCTTTTTCTAGTTTAATTTTTAATATCTCAATTTCTAATTGATTCTTCTTTTTTTCAGACCTAAGCCTTTGCATTTCAGTTTTTTTTTTTTGTAATAGGCCAACTCAATTTTCTTTTTAAATATATTATTTTTAACACTGAATGTATTTTTGATAAGGTGGTTATTTGCAGTTTTTGTTTCCTTTTGCTATGTATAGATGGATTTAATTTTTGTTCCAGCTCTTTTTTGAAACTTTCTTCAACATTTTCTCCTTAAATATTAATTTTAATAAATATATAAAATATCAATATATTTTTGTTTGTTATAAAATTTAAGATCAGGGCCTACCAAAATATTCAAATGCTTCATTGTATGTGTTTACATTGGAGTGTATTTGATTATCTAAAACGGAGAGTATTTGGTATTCACTCTCCGTTACAGTAGGTGTAAAGGTTCCACCACATGTTTTCTTAATATTTACTTATCTGAAAAATATTGAGGGTGTTGAAAACAATTTTAACATAAATTATAAGCTTGTTTTACTTACATTAATTTGGAAAACGTATAAAAATAGGATTTGAACTGACAGTTTTTGAAAATTATTCAACCACCACAAGAGGTGATATTTTATAAGTTTCCCGAAATAATATTTTTCTTTCCAATAACACTTTAAAAATGTCAAAAATACTGTATTTGCTTTGTCAAAATAAGGTAACCTGTTCATCAGCACACTTCTTTTTCAATTCTTTTAGTAGATTTTCATCGGTAATAGTCTGTAAATAAAAAAAATATTAACATAAAATTCTCACAACTCATCTAAAAAATGTTCTGTTTAGAAATTATTAAAATTAGAAATTATTTAATAATTTTAAAGACTACATACACTTTCGTTAAATGCCACTTCAACAACCACAATTTGCTCGGCTTGGCTACTAGTCGATGGTTGTAAAGAAAAGTGTGCATTTGTTTGAACAGACAATTGCCCCAAGTATCGTTTTTTGTCACATGTAATATTAGTTATTCAGGGTGTCCCAGGAGTCAACGATAAGACCAAAACAGGTGATAGACCAAGTCGTGACAGTTATGAGAAAAATATTTAAAATCTTTGTCATGTATTTTTCATATTATATTCATTTTAAAAAATATCGGAAATACCGACACCCTGTGATGATTTTTCAAGTCCTAAGTAATACTACAAATCTTACTCTTCTGTAATGTAATCATGAGTAATCCTTCTGTGAATTACAGTTTAAGATTGAAACATACCTGCATCAGTTTTCAATAAAATGTCGTGTTTTTGCCAAACATTAAATTCAAAATATTTACTACACCCATCTTTAACCGACTGTACTATAAAAAAAATGTACTACACTGCTTTTGTAAGTAACTTTAAAAGTTGGCGCATTTAATCTGGATTCCGAAATGGTACGATACTTGCTGAATGACTTCTTTGTTGAAGAGAGAAAAATCGAAATACACGATAATCGGGATGACGTTCAGCGTTTTGGTATCTTTTCCGATACATTCTAGCTGCAGCATTAGCGTTACATAACCATTCTCCATGAATTAAATGCATATTGGCAATGTGTCAAAGACCGAGTATATGGCCTGCCAGAGCCCGGACTTAGCACTATCCTTATAGGTCCTGGGTCAGCCCCTAAGTCGGAAAAGTTCAGGTACCTTGGATCGGATGACGGGTACGCGACCAAATTTCGATAATGAATAGTGTTGCTGATCGATAGTCGACTAGTCGTAGGCTATCGATATTCTATCGATAGTTGTCCTATAGTAGGACTATCGATATTTTAATCTATATTTTCGATAGTATCGAAACTATCGATAGTTCAAAAGAGTACAATACTATCGGACAAATGCATTACTATCGATATTATCGTATCTCCCAGTCAGTATGATATATCGATAGTATCGGTACTATTGAATTTCTAGGAAACGATAGTATCGATACTATCGATTATTGTGAACTATCGATCGCATGCTGAGTTGCTATAGTATCGTTTACTATTTTCATTTATAGTAACCAATCATCATAGTATTAGAAACGAAGTTGAAGTACCTAACTATGCTTCGGTATTAAGTAATCTTTTTTTTCACTAAGTTATAAAAAAACAAAAAAAATGTAACAAAAATGTTTCTTGTTCTTTTCATTTCATCTTGTAGCTATGCTTAAGAATCATATTCAATACTATCGCGAATTAGCATACATTCGATAGTCCAAAACAACCGATAGTATCGATTCTATCGATACTATTGTTTCCTAGACATTCAATAGTATCGATACTATCGATAGTATTGCACTTAGCCGATAGTATTGTATTCTTCTAAACTATCGATAGAATCGATACTGTCGATAGTCGTATCGATCGCATAGGCTTTTTTAGATTAAAACTATCGATTGCGAAACAATCGATAGTTTGGCAACGCTAATAATGAGTTCCTACTGACATCGATGTTACGATGTTTTAATTAATGCAACATCGATGTTGAAATCGATGATGATCATCGAAAATCGATTATCATCGGGCATCCCTATTTCTTCTATTAATTTCAAATGTTTTCGGAAATAGGTATACTGATATAATATATTATTAATACTCACATTTTTGATTGCAGAATCTTTTCGCGCGATTCTTAATATTATTATAAAAATGTTTAATCATATGTTAATCTTTGGGCCCAGTCGTACATATGCTGTTGTATTCCATAACAACGGATTTCCAAGATGCCTGTTTCTGTTCATTGCGCGCGTGGATTCCGCGGTCGCAGAATGGGCGCTGACGCCCCCGCAAGGGGAATCGCTCCGCCCGACCTCGGANAAACTATCGATTGCGAAACAATCGATAGTTTGGCAACGCTAATAATGAGTTCCTACTGACATCGATGTTACGATGTTTTAATTAATGCAACATCGATGTTGAAATCGATGATGATCATCGAAAATCGATTATCATCGGGCATCCCTATTTCTTCTATTAATTTCAAATGTTTTCGGAAATAGGTATACTGATATAATATATTATTAATACTCACATTTTTGATTGCAGAATCTTTTCGCGCGATTCTTAATATTATTATAAAAATGTTTAATCATATGTTAATCTTTGGGCCTAGTCGTACATATGCTGTTGTATTCCATAACAACGGATTTCCAAGATGCCTGTTTCTGTTGCACAAAATATGCTCTTGTCCTTTTACAATCTATAACCTTTTGGTATCTGAATTCTGAAGCATAATAATAAAAGGTATAGTCTGGCAATCATGTTATTGATAATGGGAAGTACTCGCGTAAACTTGCGCAGTATACGTATGCGCAGAGAACGTTCGATCAGTGTTACCCTGTTATGTTGTTTTACCCCACGCTTAGCAAACCACATTTACCTATACGATAATTAAAATATCTGATCATCTTTATGCTGTAGTAAATTATACAAAACGAAAATTTTATAGGATATCTAAATATCGAAAAATAATCAGCTGTTCCATACATTTTTGTCGAGAATAAAATCAAGACTAGCCCGAAAAGTATAATAACATTTTTTTGTAAATAAATAATTAATCAATTCTAAATTTCTGCATATATAACTGACTAACTATAAATGGCACATGATATTTATGTAAATACTATATATACACTTATGTACAACATAAACATTCAGTACGCGTAATACAAGCTTATTAACTATACAATATGGATAAAGAAATATCTAGCAATATTTAAACTTCTTAAAGATTATATGAAAAAAAAAATATTGGGTAAATTATTTCAATCAATTTTGAGGTACTAAAAATGAGAGTCTGGTATACCTTTGCCGCGCGTGCTTCTCATATGCAATATTACTGTCGTAATATTACATTACAACAATAACGCCATATATATTGAGAACAGTGTGCCAACTGCCAATGTTATTTAACATACTTACTTAGCTACTTCTATAGTGTAGTTAGGTGACCGCTTAGTTTTTTGTTTATTATCCATTTTAGAGCTTATTAGAAATAAAGTGACACTCTGTTGTTTATATTTACTTTCCGGTTGACATTAATAATCCGTTTTATTTAAAGATGTGAAACACGATCAATTACTTTAATTATGAATATGGTTTGACGAAAGTACGTTTTGAAGTGTGAAACGTAAAAGTGCGTGCTCAACCCCTTGAGAATTCTGTTGAGATTTTGTACTTTTCTCAATTCGGAAAACGGCCGTAAGTGTCTGGCAATGGACAATGTCATTTCTAACATTATTCTCAAAAATATAAAAAATCGAGGTTTATAATTTAATGAAAATTAGGTGTATTTCTTGCATCTTAGTTACCTTATTTATTGACAGTGTTGAATGACTTTATAATATAATAATAATAATATCCTTATTTAAACACTTATAAGATATACAATAGTTGGTTGAAGTCAAATAACGAAGATCTGGCTACTATTGGCTCTCAGGTGTTATGCTGGAAGCCCGCGATATGTTACTACAGTTTAAAACCCAAAATTTTATTAGACGGTAGATCGGAATGGTCCTGGCGTAAAGAGTTCGCTCTTGTGAACGCGCGGTGGGATGTGCGCGAGCAGCTGCTGGCGCCCGGCGCGAGCTCGGCGACCTTGCTGTGCGCCGCCCTGCACAGTTGCGGCACGTTCCTGGCGCTGGTCGACGACGACGCACGACTTACAGTAAGTTTGCTAACTTTGTTCTCATATTAATACTTACATATTAGCGAAACGAAACCTACTATTGAACATTATGATTTAAAGTGTGTTATATATTTTTACAGGTGTATGAACAAAAACGTTTAAAAAGTAACAAAAAAGGGAAAGAATCAGAATGGACAGTGCAATGGAGTGACGTTGTGAAAACGGAATGGCGGAGCATATCCTTCGCGCAGTGGGCGCCGCGCGCCACCAGCCTGCTGCTGGGCGGGCGGCTGGCTCTCGTAGATCGCTTCGAGTTGCTCTGCATCAACTTTGACGGTTATTTTATTCTCTTTCAAAGTTATACGAAATACTTGGCCTTCCAGTAATTAATATAATAATATTAATGCCACTCAACACGCAATGCCTTCAGAATTCGGCGGAATGTAGGGAACGAAAGTCATGATGGGAATGGAGTGTTTTAACATTAGGGTCTCAGGTTCCCTTTGCCTACCCGCCTATGTACAGGATACAGCATGAAGCTAAAAGACAACAATGATATGTGTCTCGGGATGCCTAACAGAAGGGATAACTTAAACTAATCTAAATTGAAGTACTTAATATTAAAATTGTTAAACTTGAGAAAAAATTCTGTTATTTCTTAAATTTTATGTATGTAGTTACAATTCTTGAATACAACATATATATACAATTTTGTTTAAGCATGTATATTATTAGTATCATTATTTAATCTTACAAAAGAGAGGAGAAGCCTAAGAAGGTTTATCCTATCATAAGAAGTCGTCGCTTCAAAAATAGTTCACAATTTCAGAAGAATGGCAAAGCAAGGTAGTCTGTCGCAGCGGCAGCGGGCCGGGCGGCGCGGGCTGTTGGGTAGATGACTACAATTTTCTGTCGATGCGACTCCAGCTTCTAGCGCCGGGACACGCTTGCACAACCGTTTGGCTTAATGCCGCCTCACAGGTTTCTTCTTTCTTTCAACTTATAAACCCATTTTACAATTAGTTGGAAGTAAAAATTATTTTACAATTACTTATTACTTAAGTGAAGTGAGTAGAGTAAAGTAGTAATTGCTTAAGTAAGTGTATGACGAATTTTTCAATATTTTTGAGAATTTTAAAATATTCGTTATCTATGCATTTTTGAATTATCATATATAAAACCGCAGCAACTATTTCTCTTAAAAACAATTTAAAAAATAAAGTTAAACAAAGATTTGGGTTATAGGAAACCTATTCGGAGTTTGCGGGCGTCACTGCGCCGCTCCTGCGCATTTACAATGAATCTGCCACACACATATCGTAAGTATAACCCTATTAAATTATTCAAATAATTTGAAAATTAATTATAAATACGAGAGTTTTAATAAATATTTAATATGTTTATGTTAATCAGACATATCCTCGTAGCAGACGTCCCCAAAGACGAAGACTTGAACGGCGACGCTATTGAAATGTCTACAGATAATGTTTCTTGCACACCCAACGCGTCTTATTATAACTGCTTACAAGGGGTAGGGATAATTTAAACTAAAAAAAATTACCTTATTGTTTATTTATAACACAAATAGTTTTTGTGTATGTACTTATGTACATACACAAAATTATTTATGAGTATGTGTCGTGCGCAACACAGTTTAACCTACCCAAGAATGAGACTCGGCGAATACTGGTGGCGGCGGGCAACGTGGCGGGGTGCGCGCGCGGGCATGCCCGGGCGCTGCTGACGTGGCGGCTGCCGGCGCTGCAGGTGCCCGTGCTGTGGGTGGAGGACCACCTAGCACAGCGCGTGCAGCGCCAGCGCCTGCGCCAGCACGCAGGCCCCGAGCCCGGCCCTGACCGCGAGCCCGACGTGAACCTCCTGCGCGCACTCTGCACGCCGCCCGATTCCTCTTGCAACTTGTCGGAACAGATTCTTGGGATTGTCCTACATCCCAGGTATTTAACTTATTCATTTATATTTTTTTATTATATGGAACAGATGATAAAAATTAAACTAATTACTCAGGTGAATTTTAAACAATAACATCCTGTCAATTACTAATTCATGATTGCACATTTAACGTTCTATTAGACTTAGACCACGATCTGAGTAGTTTTTACTACGCTATTTAGTATTTACCAGCAAGTATTAAAATTTTACAAGAGGTGGATGCGTGTGGGCCACGACGACGTCTGGCGCAGTGTGCGTGTCGCTGCCGCGGCTGACACCACTGCTGCGGCTGGTGGGCGACCGCTGCGAGACGACGCTGGCGCCGCACTACGTGCTGCCGGCCGTCGACGACGACTATTTCGTCACGTAAGACACAACCGCCAACAGTTGNCTGTTGCAGGCCGGCGGGCAGCGGTGCTTGCGGCGTGATCGCGTGGGCGGCACGCAGTGCACGGGGAGGCGCGCGACTGCGGCACGGCGCGCCCGCGCTCGCCGCCTTTCTATTGCCGCCGCGCGCGCGCCCAGCACGCCTGCTCGTGCTAACAGCGGACAATATATATGTAATTATTTCTTTTTTCGATGGCTTATAATTAAACTTTATCTCCTCGCAAATTGCTAGTTTATACTAATCAAGGTGGAAATAGACGCGCCCTTTAAAAAACCCATGTGTGTCGACCTGGTTTCCAGTCCGTTCAACGTTCGCATGGCGAGGTTTGAGTCCCACAGGGGTCCCCCTTACTGCCATCGGAATTCTCAAAACAAACAGCCACCTAGTACTTGCAATTTCTCAGGGACAGATACCCCTTCCCCTATCCACCCGCTGTCTCTGTAAAAGCCAGTAGTGCTAACAGCATTAACATCATGTTCGAAAAAAAATCAAATCGAAACATTGCCGCAGATATATCCACAGATACGTAGGGCGTGGAAGAAAGCGCAGAAGTGGAGTGCCACGTGTCCAGATGGTGGGGATATTTAAGTTTGTGACATAATATTTTCCATGCAACATCGATCCAGTCCATGTTGCGTTTATATCAAGCTGAACAATTTTGGTTATTATATTACTCAACAATTTTGGTACAATTTTGGTAATTAATTAAATCGACAAATACACAAACCTTAGAAAGACAGGCAAGGAAAATAATCTGTTTTTTTTCGGTATAGAAGAGAACGAAATAATCTACCAGAGAAACCTAGAATGAAACATTATCAACTGAGTGGAGCAATATCTCTCTGTAAAACTAAGCTATGCCGATGTTGAAGAAGTTAAAAGAAAAAGAAAGAAAGATGAAAGTCCAATCGTCTAATAGTAGTACTTTCTCAACTTTAGGTAGAAAAATAAAAAGAATTTTAATAAAAGAGGGAGTTCAAAGGTACGCATTATCACATTAAAGAAGACTATCTAAAACAGATACTGTAAAAAAAGGGAACTACAACAACAACTACAATTGGAAAGAAAGAAGGGAAACACAGCTGTAATCAAGTGTGATAGACTTATTGTTTGGAAAAACAATACTAAGCGTAAATTACCTACATCATCTGAAAACGCTACTATAACCAATATTGAGAACAATGTACAGATAAATAAAAATAATAAAATAACAACTAAATGATGTACCGGTCAAAATGTCGAATAGTCTTTCAGAAGGAGTTTTAAAATAACTAACATTATATTTGAAAGCTTTATCGGAATGACTCAACATGAACATGCAAGGACACCTCGTCTCTATTATACCAGTATCGGAGCACCGCACCAACAAGCAACGCATTTCTATAAAACAATCGACGATGTTTTAGACACCACACATAAAAATATTATTTTAATGGGAGACTTCAATGAGAAGATAAATTAAAGGATTTACAGAAGAATTGCATAACGATTCGGATACGGAATTAGGAATAAAAGAGGACAAAAATTGATGAACTTTGCATTAGATATGTTCTAATAAATAGTGGACGTGGAAATCTCCATGCGGAAAGCACAAAAACGAATTAGATTCTATATTATCAAACCAATCGAGACAATTTCAAGATATTGGTGATGAACTTGAAATATCTGTCAGATCATAGAGTAACTGTAAAACTAACAAAACCAAACAAGAGTACAACAAAATGCACAAATAAACACAAATAAACATCTTCATTATCGAAAAACATCTACGCTCCACTGGTAGCCACCAGTGAAAAGATCTACAAACAACTTAGAGCAAGTATAACCAGGAATCGTGATCAAGTGGAAGGACATTATCGCTACGGCAACTTATGTAGCTACGAGTATAATCAAACAGTAATAAATAGATGATAATCTTCTAGCTTAGACAATATCAGGAACGAAGTTTTAAAATATTTTATTATTTAAAGATATTATTTAGTAAATAAATTATTTATATATTTAATTATTTATTTAAAACAACTGTTGTTTTCAGGTTTGGCAGACACCAGTGAACTAACTCATGCAGCCTGGTACATAACATATTTGTAGACATCATCAGTAATTTTATAATACACACTCGCCGCATGGCCACGTAGAGCCGCAGGGCCGCAGCCCGCTGGATTCACGCTAAGTATACACTATACAGTATTCCGACGCCGACGCGCGCTGACACACACCGGCATGGCATCTCTCCGTGCTTGCTCTCGATACATTCATGTCGCACAACCAGTAAGTCAAACCAAACATTCCTTACTATATTACTACAAAATATTATGTTACTAAGTGGAGCCATTAGACCAAATTAATGTATGAAACACATATTTTAATCGAGTACTTTTAATCGTCGGTCATATTAGATTAGTGTCTTGCAAGAAAACATGAGAATAAGATTATTTTTCTTACATTGTTTATTGTCAAGAACAGAGTCTATAATAAAAATATATATCTTTGTTTCAGAATAAAATATCTATAAATAATAAAACGAGGCACAATATACAGAACGTTGGAAGCAGTATGGAAGATAACCTACTTTTATCTATGCTCAAAAACTTCCCGATGACCGCCATCTTACAGCAGCAATATGCGACCATTCATAGCAATTGCTATGAATTGTTACAAGCAAAAATGTATAGTACATGCGGTGCAGCGCCGACCAATACCTCTAAAGAACATACAAATGCAGATAAACTAACATCGATGTTAAACGAAAGATTGCAGCTAAATGAGGCAGCTCTCGGACGCGTCGCAACCACTCCCACAAGACAAAACGAAGAGAAAGACCTCGGCGGAGGTGCGCTGGATCTACAAGTTCCACCTTCAGCAGAAACAGTTCGAGTCCGCGTTTTACTCGACTTTAAGTCACCAAATTTACACAAACTTAAAACACACTCCAATTTTAAAGCTGTAAACGTAACTGATAAGTCGTGGTTATCAATAAAAAATTTTCAAAAAACAATATCAACGTGTGATAAGGATAATATTGGCCCTAAAACAGATTCACCACAGAAGATAGATAAAGTAAAAGTAAACCCCTGCGCGCCGAAGCCCCGTGATGAGTCGCCTGCTCGTCGCGCTCCCGCTGCGTGTCCACCGTGTAAACCTAAAGCGAAATTTACCTTGATTCCAGGTTTTCCTGTTATATACTAGCTTTATACCATCTTGTGTGTCAGCTTCAAAAATATATTGTTTAATATTGGAATATCCTTAAATTTTTGTAATTTACAAATATATAAATTCATTAAACATAACTACTTATTTAAAAAAACACCAACACTATGATAATTACTTATTTTAAGCATGTAACTAAAATAATGTTAAAAGCCTACTCATGTATTATTTTAAAAGTTAAATATTTTTCTGAATTCTTGTAGCTTAGTCCGTGTAGGTGGTGGTAAAATAAATGTTCTTATATATAATTGTTTTTGATTCATACAAAATAAAGATTATTATTAATATATGGTGATTTTATTATTTCCTTTTTTTTTTTCAATTAACCAATGGGATCATAATGTTATTTTCTGTCGAATTGAGAATTGTACGGTATTTTTATTTTTACATTTATGTTATCAATAATTAGAGTTGCCAAACTATACATAGTTTCGCAATCGATAGTTTTAATCTAAAAAAGCCCATGCGATCGATACAACAATAGTATCGATAGAATCTATAGTATCGCAACTTAGCATGCGATCGATAGTATCGGTACTGTCATTTCCTAGAAATTCAATAGTATCGATATTATCGATAATTTGGATAGTATTGCATTGTCCGATAGTATTGTACCCTTTTGAACTATCAATAGTTTCGATACTATCTATTTAATCGATACTATCGATCGCATGGGCTTTTTAACCGATTTCTGTAAGAAAAGGAGGTTATCAATTCGACTGCATTTTTTTTTATGTTTGTTACCTCATAACTTTTGACTGGGTGAAGGGATTTTGATATTTTTTTTTTATTTGAAAGGTGAAGCTTCCCATTTGGTCCCATTTTTTTTTTGGTCCATGTCTGACAATGGTATCTATGAGAAAATCACGTAAGTCTTAAATTTGCAATAGGTATGTGCGCGGCAAATAGACGAATAATTCAATGTCGCGCCAAAGTAAAACAAACAGACTATAGTAATTAGATATTGTAGTAAGGTTGTTGTAGCATTAGCTTGACACAGACTTCAAAATTATAAAATCTTTGTAAAATTATTTTTCACTTTTTAGTTCGTTGCTAGAAGTCGGTTTTTCTTTTCGTTAAAAATTAATTTATTTAGATTAAAACTATCGATTGCGAAAGTATCGAGAGTTTGGCAACACTAGTCTACTGTCTTCTACTCTAATGTAGAAAAAGCGTCAACAAATTATTTTTTAAAAGATTTCTTTTGACAGTTCGTAGCGTCATCACAGATTATATAACTAAAATAAAAAAAATATTTATTAAAACAAAAACCCCCGACTGCATAAAACTAAAAAGAAAATAAACAAGCCCAATAGTTTATTAGGATTAACAGTCGGGACCTCTTTAAATTATTTGAGGTTCCTGGTAAAGATTTTATTGATTGAAGAATTACTTATAGGTCCCGACTGCTAATACTATTAAACTATTGGGCTTGTTTTTTTTCTTTTAGTTTTATACAGTTGGGGTCCTTAAGTTTGCTACGCCACTGCATACATACAAAATACGCGCGAAAAACATAACCCTTCCTTAACAGTCGGGAATCATAGACGTTTTGTGAGACATAGCAGTCAAGAATTATACTAATAAAATTAAAGACAATTATAATTTTCTTTACATATCGTCGGGGATAGTGCAGAACGGCGAATCTACCACAGGTTAGGAGCGCGTATCTGCATTCGATCTGATTTTACACTTTGCCGCACTTTGTACCAGCTCCTCTTCCAAGGCGGATTGTATCATAAATAAGATTACTTTTAGTGCTTTAATCCTTGAAAAAAGTGTGGTCACACGTTACTACTTCATATGGTAATGGATTCAGGCTAGCTTCTTTGGTAACTGAGGAGTATTGACTAGGTAAAAATATTTCCCAATGTTTTAACTTTCTTTTTATTATGCAGTGAACTGAATCCACTTCCATTTGAGTATGGTCTTTTTCATCTTTGGAATAGATGCATGTGTTCCTGATATTGTACAAAATTGTGCGTAGCTTTATGAATGGTGTACTTTATTTATTTGATCATTCTATAACCTATCTCAATAGAGACAATATCCAGAGACTATAGAGTTCTACAGATGTCGCCACTCGACACTTGTTTGACATTTGTGCGACGTAGTGACGTATGACGTAGGGTCGTAGGTAAATAAAAGACCAACAGTATGAGGCTTTATTTTTACAAATTGTACATTATTGAGTATAATTTTAGTATGCTTTAAAAATACTTTTACATTTTAAAACAAAATAAATTCAAAGTAATTTTTACTATTATATCAAGTTTGATGAATTTGCATGTTTCCTATTTATTGTATCTGATAAATTATAATTTTTGTAAATAAAACAATTTCAAAATAGAGTAAATATTAAACTCGGACAAATGCTGAATCCTCTTCTTCTGTATATTGCCCGCTGAAGCTGATTATTATTGTAACATTGATTTCCAGGGATGAAGCCTAAATAATAGGAAAATAAGAATATTTAATATATTCTAAAACTTGTCATTTCCTTTCTTAAATTTTTTAATAATATTGCAAACATTCTACATTAAACGATAT
>JAKRZM010001013.1:435359-464612 GCA_036379175.1 Heliconius cydno galanthus | reverse complement strand
GATATGGCCAACAGCATACTGCTCAATCGAAAAACGAAAAATGATAATGTCAGCGCAGTTGTAGGTTGCAGATTCGATTCCTAATTGGGGGGAATTAAATATTTAGCATTTTCATTTTCTCGCTCTGGTAACGAAGCATCAGGAATTTGGCAGTAAGTGAGGAATGGAAGTATTCTAAGGAGATTAGAGTGTCAACACTGATGAAGCATATGAAGCAAAAAAAGATATGACAAGTCTTACTGTTGTTTATTTTACATATCAACAATTGGTTGTTTGTATTTAATTCGCAATTCGTCTGTTTATTGTGAAATAGTTAGATGAAATAATAAACAGCAATCATTGCAATTATAATAATATATATCTCTATTAATTTATTAGGAATATTAATTAAATAACTTTAAATCTATATCTAAGTTCCTCATTTAACAAAAAATCAGCTTCACTCTGTATCCTGCACACAGCAGGGTAAGCAGAGGGAACCTAGTGTTAAAACACACCGTTCCCCATTTTCTGTCAAATTTTGGAGGCAATAAAGTTCTTCATTTAACCCAGAAAAGTAAATACACCAAGATATACATAGACTAGCTTGAAAAACAACTGAAACTAGAAGCTAAATTCCTATAAAAAACGACCTGGTCGGCCCACACAATGAGATTTATCGTCACCGATAAAAATACCGCATTGGTGCTATCAAGTCGTCGATTCTCACTATTATATAGAGCTAGGCACCGTCGTTAGAAACGTAAGTAAATAAACAATGGTACACTGTTCGCAGTAAAAGCGGCTAAAATGTATTACGACATATAAATAGTCGTTTGTGATGTCATTATTGAAGTGTAAAATGTACATTAACTATGAAATAGCGACGTCAGTACCAAAGCCACATGTCGATGTCTGATTTATAGCATTTGAACGTTAAATGGTTTTATTTTTTTTTTGGCAGAGGAAGCTAACACTCTGTTAGCCACTTTTCGTCCAATTTTTGAGACATTGCGTGTTGCATTGCAGATTTTAACGCTGCGGCGTCGCTATGTGTATCAGAGCAAGAAAGACGAAAAAAATCGTAGTTAGACACCGCCACTGCGCTACGAGGGCCTCGAAAAATTAATATCTTTCATATTTATTTCATATAAGAATTATTTTTCTCATTATTTTATGGAAGAAACTTGCCACATTTCATATAAACTGAGTTAGCTGATATAAGTTTAAATATTTTAGCAAGTTTACGATTTTTTTTTATTCGACCTTTTTTTATTTAACTTACTTTTAATTTTCAGATGTATTACAAAGCCTAAATCATAATGACTTGAAATATAAAACTTGTGTTGTCTAAAATTCATAGCTTTTATCTCTAGCGGAGTAGGCAAAAGTATTTTACATGACCAGAAAATAGGGTCACTTAATGATGAATTAAAGATAATACAACGAAAAATAGTTTTTCCATACATTTGATTATATTAGTCGTTTGTTACATAAAGCTGCAAAATCATATAAAAGATTTACGGCCCTGTGGCTGTGTTCCACTAAATTATAATGCAAAAAGAGTTTTATCTTGAATGCATTTCATATGAGACTATAGAATGTTGGGTATTTCCGGATATCATTTAAAAGATTATTAATAGCGGTTGTATGTAACCTTGTCTGTACTCGTCAAATTATTGAAATTTTTATTACGCAATTTTCAAAGTAACCATTGTAAATATATATTAAATAGTGAAATATACGTATAGATGTACATAATATCAAACTTAGCGTCCTAAACTAAACAAAATTTCGAAAATTATAATTAAGTGCTCCAGTACTTTTGATTTAGAAAATAACCCCACTCTACCTTGAATATTTAAGAAAGATTCTTTGTGCGTTTTATTGAAATTACTATACTTAATAATAATATGGTAAAAGTCCATTATCACATTTCCAATATATTTAAATATAAAAAAAAAATATTTTAGTGGGGCCATTTAACATCATGTTTAAGTTTTAAAATATTTGCAAATGGATCCATATATAACTGTTGTCCACTGTCACACACATTCCGTCTCCATATTTTATTTAGTTTTATAAAAACATTTTTTTTAGTCAATGAAATGGGAAACTCCTCTGCAAAAATAAATTATTATCATTTTCTCGCTCTGATTAGAATGCAAAACTGCGGCGTTAAGTTTTGAGTTAGGGCAGAAGCCCTCTTGTTTCTTTCTGCCTACACTAAGTTCTTTCTGATTATTCTGCTATATGCAATACAGAGTTTGAAGCTATTTTAAAATAAATTATTAAATTATTTAATATAATTATTAACAACTGAAATACTAATTTTTCATTTATATTAACATTGTTGCAGATTGCACAAATTATTTGGCTCAGCCTATAATGAAGAATGGCAAACCCGCTGATCCCGCCTATGATATAGATATAGCAAGTAAGTATTAATTACATAGATATTACTTTATTTATATAAATAAATAAAAATATTATAAAATGGTGTCGTGGGACACCAGGTAGGAACGAAGTTCCTTCGGCTAATGTAGAATCGTCACAAATTGCAAAAAATAAACGTGGCTACTCACGAGTAAAATGTATCTATAATGTGAGTATTCGCCACGTGCTTGTCCATGAATTCATGAGTATATATTATGCATTGGTGGGGTGGAGTGGTAATAGAAAGAGAAGGGATGAGAGAACGAAAAGAAAGAGGGAGAAAGAGAAAGGTATTATACACTACTCGTCTGTGTATGCGACTGTCGCGCCTGCGCACGTCTCATTTAACGGTTTCATTCCACGCATTTTTCTTACGGTTTTACTATCACATTTTTTTCAGTTCGGTCACGCAGCGAAATCCCTATCCCTTCCAAGCCTTCCGTAAGGAACTTCGTTCCAATATCAGTTATATAAGTTATTATATAAATAAAAATATCAGTTAAGTCCAAGTCGAACTAGTTCAACGAGGCTTCTGTACCGTGATTTCAGGATTGCTGGTCAACCGAAGTACAGTTTTATATAAGTTTACAAATTTAAGTTTGTGGGCATATGCACTCATTTTGTATAAAATGAACTACAATTATAAGTTTGTTATTATTTTTTTCTATGAAATACCGAAAATTTTTCACTTTTCGGATTTCTTCCTTTATTATAATTATTCCTTATATCATATTATTTATTCCTTTATTATATTACAATACAATTGTAAGTTCTCACTTCGTGCCAAATTTCATAATTGTACGGGAAGTACCTTATAGGTTTTGTTTAAACGGCGAAGGTCATACAAAACCTATTGATTGCGTTGACTTAGAAGCTCGAGCTCGAATAGTGTAAACAAAAACTTTTAAGATAATTTTAATATAAATAATTTAATGAAAATGACCTAACTACTTTCTAAAAAATATATTTGGCCAAAGTTAAAAGATATTGATACTTATAACAATAAACTTAGTATGAATCTACCACAGAACAGTCTTAATGAATCATCAATCATTATCGGCTGTCACTGTGTTATATATCACAATTGTTGACGTATAATATATATTTTGTCTTTCATCATCCGTACGAAAACTTATATGAAAAAATATGTATAAATAAATTAAAAATTTTCATTTGCGCTTAAAGCTAGTCTTGGCACGGGTTCACAAGCGTTTGACTGTGGGTTTGATTCCCACTCGAGCTAATGAAATGCTTAATAATTTCATTTTTTCGATCTAGTCTCTAGAACAAGAATTCCACTACATAACACAATTCCTCCAGAATTCGGCGGAATATAGGAAACGGAGTGTCTTAACTTTCTGCCTACCCAGCAGTGTGCGGGCAGCGGGCAATTAAAAAAACATTAGCAACATTAGTATATAACCACTATAAGCGGATTAGTAAATAATACACGAATTTCTAACTTCTTAAATTTTCTATAACAAATTGTTCCAAAAAGGAAATTTTACTAAAAGTTCTAAAACACAAAAGGCAAAAATTGAATTTCCCCGTGCACGTTATACCAAAGGGTGTCGCCTGTAGCTTTGAATAAAGCTTATCTAGTTGTAGCCGTTTTGTTCATCAGCATGAAAGCTTCGAATTGAAAGCTCTTTACGGAAACGTTGAGGAGCTTTCTATACTAGAGATAACGTCAATTGTTTATACTCTACTATCGATATTGTAGGTTTTCAATATCCGTTTATAGACATTAATAGCAAGCAAGCTAAAAGCAAATTAGAAAACCAGTCAAGTGCGAGTCGGACTCTGCCTCTGAGGGTTCCGTGCTAATTTCAGGATTGTGGGCCACCGAACAAATTATAAAAATTGTCAATTATTTTTGCGGTCGTATGGACTTAAGTCATTCATTTTATATGAATGATGAAGTTTATGATGTGTTTTATTTTTCAATAAATATTCAGTTTTTTTAACAATAAATATCAACTTTTATAGTAATTTTGTTAACTTTTACAGCTATTTATAAAAATGTTGTCGGGGAACGTTAGTTAAATTGGTATAACCATTTTATTTATAAAACGATTTACATAAAACAAACACTAAATGCTTAGGAAACGTACCAAAATATAATAATGAAAACCGCACTCAAATCGGTTGAGCCATATCTTAGATTAGCCTGAGCAAACACACAGACAAATACTAAAAAATCAAAAAATTAAACGCCAATAATAATATTTTTTCTTAATATATCTTCCATGTATAGACACCAATTCGTTACGATTTAATTATAAATGTAGATATAGATTATTTGTTAAATAATCTAGAAAAAAACATCAACTAATGTAATATCGTAAATACTTCATTCCAAGTTTATCTTATATCTTTTATGGTAAAAACTCTTTCTTTTGTCCATAGAGTAATAGAACTAAGACCGTCTTAAAAGATATATACCCTGTTTTATCGCTTTCGTCGACGTCAAGAGCTAGTTACGTAGTAATTGGTATGGTGATTAAAGAGGGAAACTTTGGAAATAACCTTTCCTACTCTCCTTATAGTAATATGTGAACATTTGTATAGTAAAAGATATTTCATTTTTTTTTGTATATAATAATTTTCTTTAGAATTTTTTTTAATATCCTATTTTTCGACATTTTTAGTAACAAAATTTTACGCTTTTATTTGTATCTTCAGAACTGACATAATTTTCTTCTATTGTCCAAAGGAATTCGAATCTATAATCGTCGTAAAAATATTCAGATATTATTTTATTTTATAACCTTGTAAATTAATACATGTAATTATTTTATAGCTTCAGTGGCCAATGTCTTAACACTTCCGTTCACCATATTCTGCTCAATTCATAAGGCATTGCGTGTTAAGTGGTGGAGCTCTCTCTGGACTCAGAGATATATATTTACACTAATTATAATTTCAAAATTAAACTAATATTATACTTCTTTTCAGATTACGTACGGACAATGATTTCCTTTGGCATCATCAGTTTGTTCGTGATGGCTATGGGTTGCGGGTTCTCAGTGTACACTTTCCGCAACCCACGCTACATGTTTAAGCGCCTTGCTGCAGGAATACATTTCATCAGCAGTGAGTTATTGTTACTTTAGAATAATATCTTTTAGTTTTACTTGGCTCGAATACTTGACTTTTAAACAATGGCTAACGCAGATAAAACATTACTTGCAGTTTACCTATATTTTGAATGGAATACTAAAAAAAACACCGAGGCCATTCGTGGCGCAGCGCACTAAGGGTTGACTGTAACGCGACGGTTGTGGGTTCGATCCCCACTTGAGGAAGTGAAATATTAATTTACTTCCTTTATTCCAGTTCTTTGCTCTGGTAACGAGAAAAAGCGTGTCGTTTTCGAATTCGGCAGAAAGTGGCGTACGGAGTGTCTCAACACTAGGTTCCCTCTGCCTATACTGATGTGTGCTGGATATAGCATGAAGCTGATTGAATGGAATATAATATATTGAATCTCTGAAATAGGTTTTTTATTAAACTCACGCCAGCGCGCAGCAGGGTAGGCTGGGAGAACCTAGTGTTAAGATTCCGTTGTACATTTTCCATCGATTTCTGGAGGCATTGCGTGTTGAAAGGCGAAACTAAATGTGGCGCTCTGCCTGGACACCAGAGCTTCACCGAAGTTCCGAAGCACCGAAGCATTTAATGCTTTTAAGTGCTATATGGATAGTGAACTATAAATAGCTTAGTTAACTAGCTTGCACTAAACAGCAGAGAGTATGGCCTCATTGTTCTCTTCATTACTCAACTAATAATATCTTTAGGCTTCTAGTAACAATATTTAAAATATTTTTGTTTTCTTAGTGTTTAAAAAAATATTAAAATATTTATACATTTTCCAAACAGCTTCCTGTACGATTGTTGTCGTTCAAGTGATGATGTCATCCGTGGACCATATGAAGAAGAATTTAAAGTTTGTGTATCCAGAACATGCTTATCACTAGTAAGTACTGACGATATAAGAAAACTAAGTTTCTTTTAATGAAAACTATGATTTCTTGTAACTGTGAGGCCAGTCGCTACGACCTCAAGCTTGTGATTAAAAACGTAACAGGTTCGATTCCTACTCAAGAAAATGAATTATTTCATATTTTCATTAGAATTTGAGGAAAGCGGAAAGGGATTTGAGAAAGTGGTTCCCATGTTCCTTATGCCTACACTGCCATGTGCTGGATACAAAGTGAAGCTAAAACAAAAGACCAAATATTAAACAATGGCTTACGTATTCAATACTCATCTATCTAGATTTCCTGGAATCTCTTAATCTCTCTATATCTAACAAATATATCAAGTACCTACAAATTTTAGTATAGTTATTTTCTTATTGCTAGTAAACAAATGGCTAAAACAATTTAAACGTCAGTCAGTCAAAAACGACAGCGCTATGAACGTAAACGTTCTGTTTATAAATTAAAATCGATACTGGCTGAATTGTTCCATGCAACTTATGCTTCGTGATTTACAATACGTGTATTGTACACCCTCCACCCCCCATTATTGGATTGGTTGGAGTTGCTAATTGGATAACTTTATCATTTCGCTTCTTAATTGAAATATTAGAAGTTTATCGAGAGTTAATTACACATGTTATCGCTGTTTACCGCATATTTTATAGTAAGGCAGACAGAGGGAATGTAGTGTTAATACACTCCATCTCTCATCATCAATATTCGCCGATTTTTTCGAGGCGTGTGCAATTCGTGTGCAATTTATTCCCCGAGAGGGAATCGTACCCAGAACTGTAGCGTCACAGTCACACCCTTGTTGTCACCCCACTCTTGTCACCCCGATTCTAGCATTATTGTTGTTGTTAAATAAATGAATCCTTTCAATAAATTGAGATTTTAAATAGATATTTAGTTTTTTTTTACATTATGGTAAACTATATTATAATTTATAAACTATTACAGCTTTGCATAACCGAGGCAGGTAAAAAAACCCCCGAGTGGGTATCGATACCCTTAACGTTTACAATCAGAAAATAACTGACTGCACCACGAAGGCCAACATGATTTTTAAATCTAAAATACACCATTATTTACAGCTACCACATCAGTTTCTTCCTGGCTTGGTTCGTGGTGCTGGTAAACTTATTCGCTGCCGCTTCCTTCTTATGGTACTCCCGTAAGAGAAAGGGTGATAAGGCGGCCACAGACGAACTAGCAATGGCTGATGAGCCTACAATCATCGGCCGATGACGCCTCAAACCTAACTCCATTCAACTATCGTTGCGTGGACACTGCCTCAAGTCTCTTTTGAACAGTGCTCAAATGATAAATAACTGTAAAGGTATAAGATATATAAATGTCTTCCATATACATTATAAATTAAACTATAATTTAAATCCTAACATCGTTAAAGTTAAAATTGTAATTTTTATTTATACCCTATCCATTATATTTGTAACTCGATGTATTGCTCTTAATAACGGATTGAGAATCATTCCCTCACCAAACAAAAGAATCAGGTCAGAACCTTTCACGGTGTTACAATTTAAATTGAAATATTTCTCTGTCGAATACACTTTACTGTTTACGATCTTTTTACGCCTTGTTAATCTTATACGCGTCTAATGTATCGTTTTTGGGTTTTCTTGCTTGAAATATATTATGCGTGATGCTGTATCAAATGATTATATTCCTTGGACCTATGAGATTAATGACAGCCTTACAATTATTATAATTGATTATTATTAGTCTGTATGCGGTTCAAATAGCTTTAGATTTTATCGTTAAAATATTTGGACCAGTTAAATTATATTGTATTTTATTAAGTAGTTAATAAGTAAAGACAATTCAATAACATTAAAATATAAAGGAAACATCGCTATAGAAACATTGCAAATTAATGAAAAATAAATTGAAGAATTAGAAGAGAGAATGAAGAAGAGAAGAGAAAATAAAGTTACTCTATAAACATATCACAGATACTATATTTAAAATGGAAAACACTACCAGTATTTGAATCGCATACAATTTTTAATTTTAATGAATAAATACTATAAGACTATTGTGAACTATATACCTAAGCACTTTATGCCATACTTATTTTATCTTGTTCTAGTCAAACTTTTATTATTTATTTATAAATATTTCGTAATTATCACAGTGAGGGACCTTATTATCATTGAATTTATTAAAAATCTAAAAAATCACGAAATGTCTGGAAAGCTGGATGGATGTAGAAAGTTTTCCAGACATTTCGCGAAACTTTAGGAGATCTTGAAGGAAACCAATTGATTTTTTACCGTTTAAAAATAAAATGCACAGCTTTTCATAAAAATAAATATTAGAACAGCTAGCATTGTTAACCCTTTATATATTAATTATTTATTTTTAGTATATGTATTATGTACCTACTGAAAAAATAATACTCTACACAAAAGACAGTTTGTATTTACTACATTAGGTATACCAAATTGAGATGATTACGGAATTCATAATTTTTATAACAAGTTAATATAACCAAATATAATTTTTAGAATTTTATAGTCCAAGATCCTAGTGCCCCTTGAACTAATTTATTTTAGCAAAGTTGAAATTTCGAGGATTATTAGACTAAAGTGTAGTCTAAAAATGGTATGCGTACTTACTAACTTGAAAGTGGGGCCCTTTTAGAGATGGCGCCAACTAGGTCTGGGGGCCTTAGGATCTCAGTCTATTAATAAAATAAGAATAAAAATGTATCGTATAGCTTTGAAATATAGAAAAGAAACTACTCGTACGCCATTGCTTTGGTTAATGTTGCTTCAATTTTTTCAAATTACTACTCTAATTTTTACACGGATATAAATGATGAACTGACTTTTAAGTAATTTTACGCATTACTTAAGTAATTTAATTCGACGGCGGTTTAATTTAATTTTAATGGGAAACCTAGGTTCCCTCTGCCTATCCTGCCGTGTGCGGGATACAGCGTGAAGCTGGTTTTTAAATTTTTACTATATACTGTACATATAATGTTGATGTTGATTTTCAGGTGTTTTTGTGTTCTCTTTAAAGGTTTCTACTTTGACAATTGATCATCCATTATAATAAAATTCTGCCTAAAAGTGGATAATTCTTTTATATGACATTTTTAGTCGTCCTTTTAATAAAATGTAAATAATCTACGTTAAGTTTTCTATGTTTAAACTGTTGTTTATTCCAATCTTATTGCATTGTCTTGCGTGTTGCTGTTACGTATGTACATTCAGTTTATTTAAATAAATATTGATTTGATTATAAATATTTTAAGAGGCTTTTTATTTCTTTCCAAAATAAAATTTACTAATTGTTAAGAATGACTGAATGATGAAGAGGATTCTCCTTGGAGACGCAGTTGGTTGGTGGTGGAGTCCTTGGAGATTCATTAATTACCATTGAGTGAATGTTTTATACATGGTGTGTATTTTTATCTATTCGGTATAGAGGTATAATACGGATGGACAAGGGTCTCTGTAAAATATAAAGTTATGTAAAATTAAAATAAAACTGATCAAGTGCGAGTCAAATTCGCCCATGGAAGTTTCTGTACCAATTTTAGGATTGTAGGTCAAAGGTAAGTATACTTTGATGAACTTAAGCTTGTATGTATGCACTCATTCTGTTTGAAATTAGTTAAAATTATAGGTTTATAATGCTTTTTTTATTGGATACTTATAAATATTTCATTTTCCCGATTGTTTTTTTTTTTAATTTATAATTCTCACTTTCGTGATAAATGTTATAACAGTAGTTCCACGAGAAGTGCCTAGAAAGTTTCGATTACGCGGCGAATCTCATTCAAAATGCATGCAAATCGTCGTATCTGTTGATTGCGTTGATTTACAAGCTTGGTTTTTTTAAACTAAACGAGAACATAGTCTTGAATAATTGATATTAACTTCAGCTTCGTACCTCCACGTGATCTGGAAGAGATTATGTTGAACAACGGAGAGACAGACAACAAAATGATTCTATAACAGTATCGATTTTGCCTTTTTAAATACGGAACCCTAAAAAACTAATAAATTTTCAGAACTAAACTAACTTGTGCTTGAATTTAAAATTATATACAGTTACACGTAAACACGCAAAACATTATAACTGAAAAATAATATGAATTAACTCTGTAAGAAATAAGATTATTATCAGAATATTATTCGACAAATACCTCGACGTCGCATTCTATAAGCCACATAAACACGCACCTCAAAATATTCAATTTCCTAATGGTTTCTCAGATACAGTACATTTAACGTCGGTGAAAATCATCACACCGCGTTAAATTACGTACAACCTCAATTTGTCTTGGCATTAGTGTCGCTGTGAAAATAAACAATGACATACTTTCAGAATGTAGACATCAGCAATTCTTTTATCTAACCGACTACTTTTATTTACTTTTCTATACTAAAAAATATATATATTCTATCGAAATTTTCTTTTCAATTGAGTTACAAGATAAGAAATATAAATATCGGTAATAGGTTCAAAGTTCTAATGATTTGTAGAAAGAAAAAAAGTACTCACTTTACGTGGATCTATTTAAAGCTTTTGCATTGTCGAGAAATCTGGCAGCGACCCAGTGTCGGTCTGTGACACTGCCAACCTCAAACAAAGGTTACTGGCCTAAAAAATCGTCGAAGGAAAGGCCAGGCATGCTAATGAACCAGTAAATGTTTTAAGAAATCTTCAAAGTTATTATTTATGAAGACTTTTTGGTATCACGCTGTATCACGCACATAGCTAGATAATCAGAGGGAACTTGTAAACCTAATTTTAAAACATTCCCCAATTAGGATACTTTAATTCCCCAGTTTCCGCCGAATTCTTGAGGTATTGTTGAGTGGTGGAACTATACACCACGCTTTGTTTACCAGAGTAGAAAAAATTTTTTTTTAGGAATTAAGGAATCTTAGAGTCTATGACTTAACGGATAAGCTCCAAGATTGTCACTTGGTATGGCCACGTTGCACGCCGGCCTAAGAACTATGTCGGATGTAAGTTCCTTGCTCTGTCTGTTAGTGGAGTGACACCTCCTGGACGCCCAAAAAAGCGCTGGTTGGATGTCTTGATGCAAGATATGTGAGTCAATGGACTAATCACCGAGGACGTTAAAGACCATGCATAGTTGAGTAAGATAAGCAGGAAGGCAGAGTCTGGCAACATACGCGGGAATCAATGCCAGAAGGAAGAAGATGCAGATATGGCAATATGATCGAGCATATAGCATCATGGAGAGAAACATAAAAAAAAGTTTATATAATAACCAGAGTAGGCAAAAGTAACCCATTAAAACATTTCCGTTTCCCACTTTTCCCACTTTCTACTTCACTTTCTTTCATATTTTATATTCTCTTGCAACATAAAATATGCAAGAGAATAAATAATTAAACTTCCTCACCGATGTAATTAATAGAATTGAGGAAGTCACTTCTCATTGTCAAACTTTGCTTTACCCATATCAGAATTAATTAATTAGTGTTGTGCTTATCGAAAGCTGTCGCATTAGAGACATCGAGCTTTATAAATATTTTGAAACATTAATTAACAATTAAATCAAATCAAATCAGCTTCACGCTGTAACCCGCACACTGCAGGATAGGCAGTGGAACCTAGTGTTACGACACTTCGTTCTCCACTTTCCGCCGATTTTTTCGAGTAATTAAATGTTAATTAGTGGAACTGAACGCCGAGCTTTTTTTCTTGTTGCCATAGTGAAGAAATGAAAATATTATTAAATAATAATATTCATTAATTATTGAACAAACAATACTATTTCTTACAATCTACATAAATATGTTAGGCACGTGTGCTCTTATCATAATTATATTGTTATTTATATTATAACAAAATCTAGAAAATTGTATCAATAGGAGAAACCATTTTATTGTCTTATTAGATTTTCAAAATTATGTAATTTAACCTAATTAGAAATATTTTTCTTTTCTGGTATTTTGTATCTTTTTTCAGCTTCATACTCTATCTCGCATGCAGTAGATAGGCAGAGAAAGCATAGTGTCAAAACACTCCTCCCCCACTTTTCGTCGAATTCTGAAGGCATTGCGTGTTGAGATGCGGAACTGAATGCCATGCTCTGCCTCGACACAGAGCGAAGAAATGAAAATATAAATTTAAGTAAATATTTCATTTTAAATATTTCAATTTGTATCTTATGGCAAAATGTTTATTTAAAATCGATTGCTTCTTTCAACAATTGTTATAATAAATATATAATATGTACACATATCTCATCATAAAGAATCTCATATATGCCAGGAATGAAAAAAATGAAAGCTTTGCCAAATTTCATATAATATGTACTCGTATATAGGTGCGGCCATGAAAAGGTAACAATTTGGCAGACAATNAATCTTCAAATCGCCACCGATTTTTATAAAATTAGAAATTTAGACTCTTAAAAATATTTCATTGAACACATGTTTTATGGTTTATTAGAATTCACCCCCAAAATAAGCAAGCGGAGCTGCGCGCATCCGCTAGTAATAAATATTTAGCTTCACGCTCTATCCCGCACACAGCAGGGTAAGCAGAGTGAACTTCGCGTTAAGACACCCTGCTCCCCACTTTCTGCCGAATTCTGGAGGCCTGGAAATATAAACGTAAATAAATATTTCACTTCTTCGAGTGGAGCTCGAACCCACAACTGTCGCGTTACAGTCACACTTATGTGCCGCTGCTCCAAGACGGCCTCAACGGCTTCTTGATATTAAACTACGTAAAACCTGTTGCCACAGCTAGTATATTTCACAAACTGACAAGACTGTGAATCAATAATTGTTTACACGTTGCTTAGCAACCGTTACAATCTCGCATGTCTTGTGCTAAACGTAATGGATTAAAATAATTTTTGATGAAACCTTAAACAGATCAATAAGGGAAGGTAATTCAAGTCGAACACGCGATATGGCCGACTCTAAGGTAAGCCTCCCCCTTTCTACTTAATTATTGTGACTAGAACGACATGCGACTCGGTTTACTTTATTACTTTAGCTTGTATACTTCCCTTTGACTACCCAGCGAATAAAAGCGTTCCTTCGGGAATGAATAACGTATTTAATTTGTTTGGTTTTTTTTATTTTAGCTGTTTATATTATTTTTTATTAGAAAATCTCAATTTTATTGTACATATTTTTGTTATTTTTTTATATTTAAATCTATATTTCCGGCATGTAGTAGAGTAGGCAGAGGGAACATAGTGTTAAGCCGTTCAGCTTCGGTACTCATTACGCAATGGAATAGCTCCAAAATTGGGAAAAGTGGGGTAGTGTGTAAATAGGAACAGAATGTCTTAACACTAGTTTCCCAGGTACTCTTTCCCTACCTTGCTACGTACGGGATACAGCGTGAAGCTAAAAAAATATTTCAAAGAATAAAATAAAAGGAAAGTACTGTATTTCACAATTAAACATACAAAGTTGCGTGAATGCTTGCCACTACCTACTCTATAATTTAACTTTAAGGATGGAAAATTTTTCATTCAATTTTCTATCAAAATTAAATTATATTTTATGAAATTTCTGTTAATCTGTTTTAATTATTTATTGTATTAATTCAAGCAAACTGAAGAATCTAAAAGTGAAAAGAAGAAAAAGCTTGAATATACTGATGGTGACAACACTAGTATTTCGAATGGTTTGTAAATTACCATTTTGCACTTAATTTTTTACATACGATACCCATATTATGTTTTAAAAATTGATTTACTTCTCTGGCCTAATATGAAAAATAAATTTAAGGTAATTATATATATAAAATACCAACATATTTTAAATATAAAATTTCCCCTGAGTTTAATTTAATTCCATAACCATCCCTTGCAAGGCTTAATGATAGTGAGACACGCCTTACTGCAATACGATGATATCAAATGTAGCTTCTCCCCAGTTCCAGTTAATTAGAGGCCAGAGGAAGAGTGACTGTTAATGCTGGTTGTGGGTTTCCCCCACTTTTTCTTCAATCCATTTTATCGCTCTCGTTTCATTCCGCCACTCATCACGAAATGCCTTCAGGAAACTGGAGAACACAGTGTTTCAACACTGGTTTCCCTTGCCTACCCTGCTACATTGTGAAGCTGAGAAAAATAATGAAAATAACATTTAACAAATATTTTTCATTAATTATGAGAAAAAATACAACTAAAACAACTTTCTTTTACAAATAGCACGACTTTTGAAAACTTTCACAAGCTACAACGAGCGTATGAAAATATTGACATAGCTTTAAGCATATGTCCACAACTTAACAAATAAAAGCGCTTTTAAGGGGCGCACGTTCGATTTCCGATTCGTTCTTATTTTCAGTCGAAACGATGTTATAAAGTTTTAAAATATGTGACGATAAAATTGAATTCGTTTAACTTAAGTTCACACTTTCTTCAACTGACATTTTTATTTGCCAGGTAAGTTAATATCGGTTCTATAGGTTATTCTCGTTCATATATATAAGTAATTTCATCTATTGCATTTTTAAAGTAATATTAACTGAAAGTGCAACGGTTGCTGGTTTGATTTCTACTTGAAGGAATAAATTGCTTATGATTTCCTCGCTCTAGAGTCCACCACTCAACAAGTCTCGAATATTGGTCTACAACTTTGGACCGGAGTGTTCTAACACTAGGTTTTCTCCGCCTAACCTAACCTAGCTATATGATGATGAGATAAATCAGGAAGATAAAAAAACTAAAGATGATGTTTGTAGGCATTAAAATAAAACTTGCCTTGTACTTTTTGTTTATAATTTAAACTGATTTATGCAACAAGTAACAAAGAACAGGTGTTTGTGAAATACTTGTTTAAATTTTTGCTCGTAATCATGTCGGGAGTAACAGGCTAACATGTTTCCATGGATCGTTTATCCTGAATATCTATTTGCATTACAAATTAAATTCAATAAATTGGTTTAAAAATAGTTTAAAGTCATTAGTTGTTCTTTTGCTTTAGATCTAGAGTTAACTACATTGGAATGTGGTTAAATATTTTATTATGGCGGTCGTTATTGGTACAAATAATAAGTTAATATTTGCTCGTTTACTAAGATTTAATGTATCTGGTTTGCTTTTTCAAAGGTCGTTATTAGATTCTATTTCAACGATTCAAAATATTTTTAATAACCTACCTTTAAGTTCTCCATTGTAGTATAGTGAGACTACGTATAACAGTAAACGTGATAGTTGTGGGCTCAATCCCCACTCAGGGAAATGAATTTCTTTCTGTTTTCCGCTTTAGCCACCCAAACGCGCGGGGTTCAACTCCGTTATTCAATAACAATGACTCGAATTAAGGCGGAAAGTGAAGCATAAAGCCTCTCACCAGGTTTCCATAGATAACTGTCATATACAGGATAAAGCGTAAAAGGCTAATAGCTAAATAAGCTAAAAGGCTAAAGCAGGATAAAATTGAAAAATCTTTCTAGGTGCTAAAAACAAATGGTGCTGGTATATTCATTTTAATAAAAACATATTTCATTGTAATAATAAAAAAAAACGTTCCATATCCGATACAGGAAGTGAGGAAAATTTTAAAGAAGTCTCTTGCGGCCAAATAGGCAGGGGCGTAGCTACAAGAGCTTTAACCATAAATAGAGATGAATATTTACAAGTCTACAGAGACATGATGTACGAACATCATCAGTTGCAGATAAAAAACAATTTACTTCATCGCCGTCTCGCCGAATATTACAAGTAAGTAAGATATCGGTTACTAAAGTAAAACTTTTGCCAGGCCAGTCGTGGCGCAGGTTCGATTGCCACTCAAGGAAATAAAATATTTAGTATTTTAATTTTTTTGCTCTCCTATCATGGCAAAACGACGCCAATTCCGCCACTCAAAACATTACGCTTTCAAAATTCGGAGGAAAGTGTTGAACGGAGGGTCCTAACATTAGGTTCCCATGTTAAATCTACGTTGCTTGATGACGTTCCTTAAAATGTATTATATTTTATAAGATATCTGAGTTTCATATATAAAATAATTAGATAAATAAGTTTAATAACAACCCACCCCCACCTTTAGGTATAAAATGAGTTTACGCAGACGTAATTCCACCGATAACACAATTATTTTTGCTTTGTCTGCCCTGGTAGCGGAACGGGAGCATTTATAACTGTGCACGTATAGCTGTACATATTACAGTGCAGGTTCCACCGAGGGTATACAAAGGCTGTATGACAAAAGAGGAATGAAGGGAGCATGAATCCCCTAGAGAATTCCACTGAATACGCTAGTCGATTTCGTAGTGTCATTTTTAAATTGCATTATTAAAATCAGCTTCACGCTGCTTTAGCTTTAGCAGAGGGAACCTAGTGTTAAGACACTCCGTTGTCTATTTTCCGCCGAATTTTGCGAGGCATTGTGTGTTGAGTGGTGGAACTCAATGCCTTGGTCTACTCTTACCTTGGTGACGGTGGGGATTGAACCTACAACCGTCACGCTACAATTACACCTTTATGCCACTGGGCCACGACGGCCGCAAATTGTATTTTGTCGATTTTCGTTAACCTTAAGATGATGAATATGAATAATTTAAAATTTTATGAATATATATTATACTAGCGGACGCGCGCAGCTTCGCTAGCTTATTTAGGGGTGAATTCTAATAAACCACGAAACATGTGTTCAATGAAAGATTTTAAGAGTTCAAATTTTATAAAAATCGGTGCCGATTTAATTTTTTTTCAATACAAACTTTCAACCCCTATTTCGCCCCTTTAAAGTTAAAATGTTTCAAAATCCCTTCTTAGTGGATGTCCAGATTACGAAAGTAAACATCTGCCCAAATTTCACGTTTCTATCATCAGCGGTTACGGCTGTGCGTGCGTCTTACCTCAGTCAGTGAGGACAAGTCCTTTTATATATATAGATAAACCATCTGTGATTTAAAATATGATTTCATCATATGCTGTACTATTTTTTTTTCTTCTTTCCTTCAATACATCCTATAAATATTTGTTACAGAAAGAGAAAACTTGACCACGTTCTAAAACCCTTAGAAAATGTACCACACTTAGAAGACAAATACCAACAAAAATTATTCACATATCAAGAACTAAAAGAAAAGGAGGAAGTAGAAATGGCTGATGTGAATAACTTTATTTATCTATAGTTTTAAAATTATATCTAAGATTTGTTAATTTTTTCTTTTTGTTAGCTACACGATGAATCCCGCATATAGCGGGGTAGGCAGAGGGAACCTGGGAACCAACTAACTGGCTTTATTTTTGATACGTATTTTTACTCATAATATATTTACTTCAATGGAAAAAAATAAATACTCTATTTTAACAAGATATTTTGTCTATTTTAGGGGTATTCTTATACGCTTTTTGTAGCATATTCGTAAAAATATTTTATTTTTAATCAAGTTAAGCATCTGTTTCATTGGTTATAAGTTTATTTAATTAGATTCTATTACAAAGATCAATTAAAAAAGATTTATTGTAAAAAAAAGGGTAATGGAAAGCCAGCTAATTGGTTTATAGCCAATTCATACCCCATAACTTTTAAGAATCTTTTGGATACAATCCACAAATCCAAGGATCTGGAGTCATCAGCGAAAAGTCTAGGACAATTTTAAATAACCTTAGGTTCTTTAGACACTTTGTCTAGGACAATTTTAAATAACCTTAGGTTCTTTAAAATAAAATAAATTTGTAGAAGTAAAATGGCAAAATTAATAACGAAAGATTAATTATTTTCAGGTCAAATCGAAATTGAACGCTGTTCAAGTGCAGTACATCGACAAACTGGAACACGTGGAGAAAAGTTTCGATAGCCTCCAGACATATGAACGGACGACTGGCTCTGGACTTATTTACTCTAAGAAGGGAAAGCCAATTGCTGATAAGGTAATATTCATTATTACTTCTCGTTGATAACGTTTACGTTTATATTTCTATTTCTTCGCTCTAGTGTCGAGGCTAAGCGCGGCGTTGAATTCTGGCACCCAACACGCGATGCTTCCAGAATTCGGCAGAAAATGGGGAACGGAGTGTCTTAACACTAGGTTCCCTCTGCCTACCCTGCTGTGTGCGGGATACAGCGTGATAATGAATATCTAAAAAATTAAGAGTGTAATGTATAAAATCTAAGTATGAGCCATTTTTTTTATTTAGGGTAATTCCTAAAATATTATTTATTTTAGATTTTAAACGCTAGTAAAAAAAAACAAATAGGTAATTATTAAGTTACTTTTTGTAGTTATCAATATTGTTATGTATGTTCTGTCTGTAGAAACGTCTCAAGTAACTATTTTATTTAGTGTTTAGTATTAGTAAAATTTTATAATTATATATATGTAAATTTAACTTATAATAACGTACAAAAATAATTCATAATATTGAGGCCAGTCGTGGTTGTGGGTTCGATTCTCACTCGAGGTAATGAAATATTTAATCACTATAGCTCTGGTTGTTACCAGAGCTATAGTGCCGGGTTTTGCCTTGTTAGGCAAAACCCGGCGTTAAGTTCTACAATTCAATTCACAATTGTTTATATCTTCCATTTCAGACTGTAGAACGATTCCTCACGCTTCAACAGCGCAAATGTGAACAATCATCAGCACTGTGCCTCCGCTACATCCGGGCGAGGAATGCAGTGAATGAATTAGAAACTATTGTCCATAAATTGGAAATGATCGCTCCGGGCCTCAACGTGGCCCAGTTCGAACAACTTTATATTGACAAGCAAAATTACCTGTCGAAAATTGAAGGTATTTAAATGATTTTCGATGTTAAAGTAAATAATTGACAGATAACTTTCTTCATTTACCAAAGCTTCACGCTATATTCCGCATACAGCAGGGTAGGCAGAGGGAACCTAGTGTTAGGCACTCCGTTCCCCACTTTCCGCTGAATTCTCAACACCAAGGCGAACAAATGAAAATATTAAACAAACATGATACGAGTATGCTAAATTTGGCAAAGTAATAATATTTTTTAAAGTGCCATACAAAAACATACTTTTTTTTCAATTTTAATTAAATTAACTAAAACTTTAATAAATATGTTTTTGTTTTAAAAATTATTTTTGAAACTATTTAAATTCTCTCTCTTCTTTTTTTAACATAGAAAGAGAAGATGAATTAATAAGGAATCGTGTAAATTGCACTGAACACAACCAAATGCTCGCTCATATAAGAGAAAAAATGAATCACACGGACGAAGTCATTGATTTTACCGAATGTGATCTTGGAGATGCTGAAATTGAGCTTTTAAGAGCCAGAGGAGACTTGGGTGAAGTAAAAGTAATTATATATCCTATATCTTATAAAACAAAGTCGCTTTTCGTGTCTGTCTGTTGTTTCTAACTCTTCTTCTTCTAAACCACCCAACGGATTTTGATGCGGTTTTCACCATTAGGTCGAGTATTTTTCGTAGAAGGTTTATATATAGTTTATTATTTGTACATTCTTATGTAAATTAACATAAATACGATAAATGTGTATAAAGTCCTACCCGTTGAGACACTTTTGCGCATGCGCTGCTTTTATGGTAAATACTACATGAAAATAATGTACTGGAGTATTGTGCGTCTAAATAAGATCTACAAAAAAGTCCGCGAGAGCATATTCGTATCTTTTAAGAATAACGTGTAGTGATCATATTTCTGTCTAAAAATAATAATTTCAATATATTTTTTATTGTGAGCGATATTTTTCCATAATGGTATTAATCCTTATCCTTTAAAATACTTTATTAAATTTCTACGTTAAACGAAGATAAAATTTGCTGTTTACACTATTTCGAAATTGCGAATAGTTTTACAGAAAAACGCATTTAATTGTTGACACATCCCGCCGTTGACACATCAGCTGTATGTTACTCAAGTTTCACTTATCCCTTACTCTCAGCATATAAATAAATATATTAGTTACGTTGGCCATTTAATGTAGACCAAAACTGTCTTTTACTGTTTTTCATTTTAATAAGTACTTTAGAAGTTGTTACAATATCAAAAAATCCTTGCTGCGAAACGGCTCGCCACTCGCCATGTGTCCGCCGCGCCCGCCTGGCTTACAAGCATCGGTGGTTCAGTGGTAGAATGCTCGCCTGCCACGCGGGCAGCCCGGGTTCGATTCCCGGCCGATGCAATCTATTTAATTTTCCTCACAGGCAGCCACGTAGTGCTTGCTTTTCATCAGGGATAGAATACCCTCTTCAGCATTAACCACAAGCTCGCAAAAAGAAAAACCTGCCTGTCTCTATAGCAACGAAGATTTAGATGCGTTTGCACGGATAATTGGAGTTGAATGTATTATTTCAGCGCGATATATTTGGTTTCATATTTTTTTGTACAAACATACATTATATGAATAATCCAGTAGTAAAAGCGGGCGAAGCCGCAAGAGGGTCGCTAGTTTACTATATATGCAAATTCTTAAGATTATATGAAAAAAACTTGTAAGTGCATTTTTTGCAAAGTGTTTAAAAATAGCATTTTATTACATTGATAGGTTATCTACCTATACAGTACTTATTTAGGAAACGTATAAAAAATTAACATAGCGGGATTTGAAGCCGCGCCTCTTGGGAAACATCCAAAGACTTACTCTCAGAAGTTCATAATCGCCTACGTTCAATTTTTTATATGTTTTCTAAATAAATATTTTTCTTTCGAAACTGTGGAATAACAATTTAAAAATGTCAAAAATAAATAAATACAAATTTAATCGTGTTAAATCTACTTACCTTAACACAGTTTTTATAATTTATTTTCTTTTAAAAAAAAGGGACGACGCGATAAACTACGTTGGTCTCTAGAAGCGGAAAGAATAAAGGCAGGTCTCCTCACCAGGAAGGATTTGTTGCGTGATTACCAAGACGCTACCGACCAGGTACGATGTCATGCTTAGAGCCTATTATCCCTGCATTGTCGTTTTCAAGTTTTTTTGATTGATGTCGTTATTATACAGTTTTTACGTGGCGCAGTCAATTTGCAATGTCTCTAGTTCAAATGCAAAGGGAAGAGAGGGAGAGTGCTTAGCTTCGGGGAAAAGAAAATATTGTTCGCAAACTCGTGTAAAAGAGGGTAGATGTTTGTGAAAAAGACTTTAAAAACAATGGCTTTGTGTCAATAGAGACAGTTGATTGTAGGCGACGTTCTTATTGGAAGGAAACTCGTGTGAATTTAATCTCTTTCCGAATAATTTAGAAACATATAGACGATATGTGTTTCTATCTTGTTTTTTTAAAAACGTTAACCGCTTCCGATTTCTAACAATATTAAATATTTTATTCCTCCGAGTTAGAATCGAATCCACAACATATGCGTGTTACAGTTGCATTACGACGGCTATTTTATACTAAAAATCTGGGGTTGTTCTGATTTTTTTATTAATTAAGATAAAATAGAACCTATTATGTCTATTCTAGTGTCAAGTGTCAAAAAGATTAACCTACTCTGAATATTTTTCAGGTAGACTTACAGTTATAATATATTTATTTAAAAATATATAATTTATTAGCTATTACTTACATTCAGTAAGTACACTGCGATGCAATTAAAAAATCTATTTAATTTCTAATACAGGTCATTAAACTCAGGGAAAAGAAAAAGCTTTATGAAGAAGAAATAGCTGAAATTACAAGGAAATTGAGACAAACTAGAAAATGTATGCAAGTTCACAACACCGCAAATGTAAATGCAAATGAGAATGATGTTTACGTTGATATTGTATAACAATATATATTTTATTTTTTATTAAAAAAATTAACACTGTTATTCATTTACAAAAAATCATTGAGTGACTAAAATCATTGACACTTAGATATTAGAAGCCAGCCGTGGTGCAGGGGTGCAAGCGTGTGGCTGTAAAAGCGACAAGTTGAGGGTTCAATTCCTTCTTCTTGAGGAAATGAAATATTTAACATTATCATTTATCGCTCTGGCAATGAAGCAAAGCATAGCGTTGAAATCCTCCACTCAACATGCAACTTAAAATTTGGCGAAAATGGGTTCCTGTAGTGTCCTAACACTTGGTTTCCAGGTTCCCTTTGCCCAGGCTTCTATGTGCGGTATACAGCGTGAACTAAAAAAACATAGAAGATATAAAAGTTTGCTTATAGCCCGTCTTATATATATCAAACTGAACTGAACGGCAATAAAAACAAATATTTATTTGTAACAATTATAAACTACGCCTTATATTATCTAAATCAAAATAAACTACTCTTTAAATAAATTTAATCTCAATTTGTATCAGTTTACAGTATGTACGAAGGAGAGCACGTTCCTTCTCCTGTATTTATTTTATAGCAATTTCATTTATAGAGCCAATAGCTTACCTGTAAAGAACAGGATGCAATTAACATTTTCATCCACTAAAGTGGATCAGCTGAAAATGCCTTTCGAATTAGTTCTTGTGGCATAAGGGTCGATAAAAATATAGCAAAAAAATTAAGTTATAATAATTTTATTTAAGAAAACATTCAATCTCTGTTTGGTACTGCTACTATGGTATTTCTATATCGGTATCATTATGTACTTTTTTAGCAGATTCTATATCTTCGATGGTAAGAGGTCCATGTTTCCATCCGGAAGGATAACCATGTTTTCTCACATCATCCCACCATAACTGTTCTCCTTCCATCCAAACACAGTATATAATATTTGTTCCTATCAGCATCACAAAGCATATCCAGAATGCTATCCTCCATTGAACCAAAGTGGACTATAAATTAAAATGCAACATTTTTATAGGTACATCATAGAATTAGTTATTACTTTATATTGTTTTGTAGCTGTGTAGAGGGAACCTAGAAACATAGTGTTAAGACACTCCGTTTTCCATTAAAATACTTGTGATCCTCACTTTCCGCCGACATTTTGAGACACTACAGCCCTTTATTAAATTTAGACTGTGATCTAAAAATGAAATAAAGAAACTAAGACGACTAACTTACATCAGGTGTCAAAAGCCCCATTAAGTAGGGTGTTATTATTCCTGTTGATGTCGATACGGTATTTATAAGCGATGTTAAAGTTGCCGTGTAATTGGGTGCTAAATCCAAGCAGTTAACCTAAAATTTTGTTATAAAGGAAAGTATCTTGTAATTAATATATTTTTTAATTTGCTAAAAGTATAAAATAATAAGTAAATTAACATACCTTCATGCCACTATAATAAGACCCCATAAGTCCCATAGATAAAATAAAATAGCACATTGCGGCATATCGATTACATCCAGAATATGAGGCTAAGATTATGCAAATAGCTGGTCCAGTAGACGCTAAAATATTAATATAAAATGTAAAATATTAACTTTTTTTCCTTAGGAAAACTATAATTTTTTTTGCGTAGAGTAAAGTAAAATATAGGAAGCAAAGTAATTTTTTACCTATAGTTGTAAAAATTTGTCGTGCTGTTTTTACTTTATACCATTTTCTTTTAATACCTAAATCACAAATAAATCCAAATATGGAGGAAAAAATAACGGAGGCAGCGAATGGTAGACCAGTCAGAAAACCAGTGGTGGCTATGTTAAACTTCAATACATCATATGCATATTTAGGAAGCTCAGTGACTATAGTATATAGACCCCAGTCGTGGCCAACCTAGAACCAAGGAACGTATTAGGAAAATTTTGTAAATTAAATTTTTAATTACCATATAAATGAGTAGTCTTAGAAATCATTATTTTATAGGACATATTTAACAAGAAATATTTTGTCAGTAATGTTTGTAGTATTTACTATTATCACACTTACGTTAGCTGCAAGTAAAGCCCAAGCAGGTGGAGATCGAAGAATAGCTTTCCAAGGAACAGGATCGTCTTTCCTTTTATTTTCAGCTCTTGGCACTGTTTTATTTAAAAATTCTAGTTCGTCTTTCGTTATATAAGGATGAGTTTTAGGTTCACTGTAGCATAAAACACTCTGAAGATTTAATAAAATTAAATAAAACAGTAGCCAGTCGTGGTGCAAAGGCACGAGCGTCTGACTGTAAACGTAATAGGTTCTGTGTTCGATTCTCCCGCGAGGAAATAAAGTATTTAATATTTTAATTTCTTTCGCTCTGGTGCCAAGGCAAAGCGCGGCGCTGACTTCCGCCACTCAACACACAATGCCTCCAGAATTTGGAGGATAGTAGGGGACTGGAGTACCTTAACACTAGACTTCCTCTGCCGACCCTGCTATATGCGTGAAGCTGTATATCCAATGAAAATCTTATTTATATTATACTAAAAGAAATTGTTTGATGACTATCTCTCACCCACAACAGAAACCAAATTATTCCAAAACCACCAGAAAAGTAAAATACGTTTGCCCAGTCTTTTCCATTGGTCATAAGTAGACCTGCGACTACTGGTCCGAATATATTTCCTACTTGTCCACCACCAAATATTATAGCAGACATAAATGCTCTTTCATGAGTTGGAATCCATCGTCCCATCATATAAGTTAATCCAGGCATGGTTGGACCCTGAAAAAAGTTAAAATCATCGATAAAGCTTATAATTTCTAGTAAAAAATGTTATACAGAATATTATTTACCTCTCCCATTCCTTCAACAATACGAAGAATAAACAGCCACGTTGCACCACCTGATCTTATAACAACTGGTGTAAGAAATGTTAACAATGCAGTGCTAAGTAGTCCACATCCCAGAACCCATTTCCCACCATACCTCTGCGCCAGGTATCCCCCAATAATTTGTGTTGTAAAATAGCCATAGTAGAAACTACTTAAAAGAAGACCTTGTGTCTTTTCATCCCATTCAAATATGGCATGCTGAAATTAATTCAATTGTTAAATAAATTGGTAACCCAATTGAGGAATTAGAAATTGATAAAGCTTAATATTTTTAATTTGCGTGGACCAAAAATATTTGCAAATAAAAATAAAACCAAATAAAAACGAATCTTAGTCCAAATTCTGATACTATATATTCTTTCTGGAGTTCTTTGATTATAACAAACTTACCGGGTTTATGAAAACTGTCGAATTACCCACTACGACGTCTACAGGACAGGCGTCTGGATCTAAATGTTCCTTACTAACTTTTTTATGTAGTACCATTTGGGTTATAGCAATATTTAAGCTAACACGCATTGTAAACGCGTTACATATTCCAATAAGCCCCACTAATGCGAAAACATATCGTCTGGGCATTAGACAACCTAGAAACAATTTAATGATTCTTGCTTATTATTTATACTAATTTAATGGAAAAGATAAGGCAAACGAGCGTACGGGTGGCCTGATGGTAAGTGATCATCGACGCCTACGATTCCATGAAATGCCAGAGGAGCTACAGGTGCTTGGCGGAATTTAAGGTAAAGGTAGTCGTAACAGACTAAAAATACTTCCCGTGGAAGAAAGTTCCTACAAAACAGCACAGTAGTGGAGTACCACGATTCAAGATGAGGTGGACGATATTTGAGCTTGTGAAGTACTGTGCGGTTAGAAAAGTCGGTGACAGGTAACAGGTCAAACAGTTCCTCAGAACACTTCCTATGTTACATGCGTAATGTACATGCTAATACGCTAATTTACATTATACCTATATAATTTTTTTGATGTCGAAGAATTATCTGCACTGACAAACATTTTTCCCGTTTATTAATAAAATTATAGTCTGTACTTGGGGGTGTATATAATTTTAATCTTGCAGATACGACCTTAAGTGAATATCAGAGAAATATTTTTTCGCTGGTTAAATCGGATGTCTCTAAAATGCATAGACTGTGAATGTATTGATCAAAATAATGCAAAAATAACACTCACACGTTCGTAGACTATTTGTAAAAAAGCCATCTTCTTTTAAAGGTGGTTCTACTCCATTGTTAAGTAAACTTTCTTCTTGGAATGTCTTTGTTTTTTCCATAATGAATAATTAATTGGGGTATTAATTATACTTTGAAAATGTTTCTTGATAGCATCTCAGTAATTACTAATAAAAATACAGATATATGTAGGTATACTATTAAACAAAATTGTAAGATGTTTCTGATATCATATTATTTGTGAAATGATAATTGTCTATTTACTTTATAAACTGATAGGTAGCAAGACAGGCTTATAAGAGTTCTCCTTATTTACCATTAACAATTTTAGCTTCAACATTTAAATTTAATAAAATTGTCGTAATTTAGTTATGGTAATTTAATTGAATTTTGAAAATATTAAAATCTTAATTTTAAAATAAAATAAAATAAAATAAAATTTTTTGTAACATATTTTTTATTATTGCGAGTATTAACAAAATTATGAAATTATTATGTACAATGTATATATACATTATACTTCAGTATTTACATGTAAATGGAAATAATAATTCATATATATTTTAATAAAATATTATATCTTACATTTTTCAATGAATATTCACTGACTAGCAAAATGTTGTATAAAAAGCTTATTATCTAGATAATAAGCTTTAACTAGTTTAACTTCTTGTACAATAAAGTGAGTTACATAAATGCCCAATTGGGAAAATTCAGATCGGGAAATTCGTAATTGTTTTGCTTATATTTAAGTAGAATTAACTCAAAATGGTTAACTCTTTTTTATGTAAGCGTACTACGCAGATATCACAATTCAGTACAATTTACATCGATCTTTTAGAATGCTAATATTAGTATAGGTATCGTTATTATACATTTATTATTTGAAAATAAACCATTTTATTATGTTAAATGCATTTAAATGAATGTAGGTGGATTTTTATTTAATTATTGTATGAAATAATTTAAAATGCATCATCATTATCCTTTCTACTGGATAATCTAACGGCTTCAGGTTGTTCTGGATTTTCATCGCGCACTAAGGATCCGTGCTTCCAACCAGCGGGATAGCCAAATTTACGTACATCATCCCACCATTGCTGTTCACCATCTGCCCATATGCAGTATACCACGTTTGTGCCAACTAACACCGCAAAGCACACCCAGAAAGCCACGCGCCATTGGGCTAGTGTTGACTGCAAAAAATAATAAATTTAATGTTTTTTACTAAAATACTATTAAAATATAAAATAAATTATATGTTGTTAAAAATTAAATATATAAAAGTTAAAAGAAAATGAGGTAAAATTCATATTTACTATTTTGACAATAACAAATAAATATGGTTACGAGATGGTTTCGTTGATATTAGAATTAATTTAAATGTAAACTTACGTCAGGCGTCAACAGCCCAATAAGGTATGGGGTCACAATACCAGCAAAGGTGGATGTGGTATTCACAAGCGATGTGAGAGACCCAGCATAGTTCGGTGCCAGATCCAAGGCGTTTACCTTTAAATTTAAAAAGTATAGTTATTAAAATACAAACAAAATTATATCAATTAATATAAAAAAATGGCATAATTATATTTTTTGCTCAATTCTGTCAGACTTTTATTATTTGCCTGATCAGAATTAAATTTATAATACAATGATTTCTCATTAGGTTCTTCGTATTTTTTGGTCTCCACAGATAAAAAAAATAGTCCATCGTTGTTCTTTTCTAAAAAAAACCGTAATAAAAGATATATTTAAAAAAAACTTCTTATGTCATAATCACCTTCATTCCACTATAGAATCCTCCCATTAACGCCATAGATAGAACGAAGTACACCATTGCAGCAATACGATCACATCCAGCATAGGAAGCTAAGATGATGCAAATAGCTGGTCCGGTAGCAGCTGTGAAATATTTCAAAATGTATATACGAATATTATGTCTATTACTTAAATAGTTTATTGATTTTAAAATCAGCTTCACGCTGTATCCCGCATAGTGAAAATTAGGCAGAAGGAACTTAGTGTTAAGTCACTCCGTTTTCGACTTTTCGCCGATTTTTTCTCAATATCGGGCTTTTGCCTTATGGAAACAGTAAGGAACTAGGAAGGCTGTTTAAATAAAAACAAGCCTAATAGTTTAGAACTTTTAAACTATCTTTTCCCATATTTAAAGTCTTTCCACTGAAAAACTTTCCGCTGCATTTTAAAAGATATTATTTTTTGTTTTTTACATAATCTTTCCAGGACAGATCTTTAAGCCAATATTATAGCAATGCAAATTCAAAACAAATATTTTTGTCAACTTAGCATGAAATTATGTGCATGGTGATGTCTCAGATAGCGTTTAGCAAATATATGAAGCCAGATAACGCTAAGAGCAAATAATTTCTAAGAAAGAAGTTTAATAATAATTCATAATAACATAACATAACATAACATACTCGTATATTATCTTATCTATGGAAAAATATTGTTATTTATTACAGTACAGTATACATGTACGCTTTATATCGACTAATAATAAAAAAATGTATGAAAATGAAAAAAAAAAAAACTATAAACTACATATACCATCTAAACTCATTGAAATTTAAGCAAATAATATAGAAAGATTAAGTGCGAGTCGGACTCGCTCGCCGAGGGTTCCGTAACTACTTATAAGTTGGCAGTATAACTTATAAAAGCTCACAAACTTAAATTTGCGGACGAACGCATACATTTCGTATGAAATGAACTACAATAATAAGTTTGTAATTATTTTTTTCTATGGAATATTATACGTTGCGTGAGGTTTACAGACGAAAGAGGGATGTAGGAGAAAAAATGGGCATATATCAAACTTTTTTTTTTTATTATATAAGACCAAAACCACAAACCTATAGTAGTATGAATAATTCTTCCTGTTTTAATCGTGTGCCATCCTTTCTTGATGCACAAATCGCAAACGAACCCGAACAGAAACGAGGAAAGCCACATCGCTATATATGGCAAGGCAGTGAGTGTGCCAGTAGTGGCTATGTTGAATTTTAAGACATCTGTTGAGTATTTAGGGAGGTCTGTCACCATTGTGTAGTATCCCCAGTCGTGGCCCACCTG
>JAKRZM010001013.1:413719-424589 GCA_036379175.1 Heliconius cydno galanthus | reverse complement strand
ATCACTCCTAATATATAACGTTGTGGTATTACGCAGCCTAAAATAAAGTAACAAAAAATTTAATTAAAATTAAACCAGCTTCACGCTCTATCCCGCACACTGCAGGGTAAGCAGAGGAAACCTAAGGTTAAAACACTCCGTCCTACATTTTTCACCGAAATCTGAAGACATTGCGTGATGAGTGCGAACCTTAATGCCGTTCTTTGCCTTGACACTAGAGCAGAAAAATGAAAATATTAAATATTTAATTTCCTCGAGTCAGAATCGAACTAACAACCTGTCGCGTGTACAGTCACGCACGCCACGCCTGGAATAATTTATTTAATTAAATAATCTTCCTTATTGTTTGCTCTTAACAGCTACTTGAAATGGAGGTTCCTCGAGGGACGGAACGCACCCCATATCTATCTTCATCATGTAAATTGCTTTGTTCTCTAAATAACGAGAAATTAGACGTTTTAAGTGTTGCTGTTTCAGTAAATATTTTTTTAACAATTCGGTGAAAATATGTGCTTTTTCAATTACAGTTTTTTTGCTAACTAATTCAATTTTATATTATTATATATTTGTTAATTTTTTTGATAAATGTCACTTCCGGAGAATTAAAAAATTATAAAGAAAAGTTATGTTTTAATAGTTTAAATATTTTAACATTGTCAATATTTTTTTTCTTAATTAATATTAATTCTTGTACAATATTACAATTCTCTTTTCTCATTTTACCTACATGAAACAATAAGAAATTAACTTAATAGATGTATTAAATAAATATTATAATCAACAAAAAGACTAATGTTTTCACTATTATTTGCACAGTATAGTAAAAAGTTTAAATGTCTTTAGAAATATTTTCAATGAATACCTATCGATTTTTAAAGTGTCACACTCGTAATTCGTAAATAGGAAATGCGATAAGATCTACTGATAGTGAGCTAGACTGATAGATAACTTCCTCTTCCACTTTCTTTTAAATGAACTACATAGATATTGTAACTGGTTTTTTTTATTTTTATGAAATTTTAATTAATATTTCGTAATAAATAATTATTTTCGTCTTAAATTTTTTTCTAAATGACAATTCGTTTAATAGATGTTCTTTATGCGAGCATTTTAAGTCAAAATCTTTCCATTAAGACATTGTGAGTTCAGCGCCGCGTTTTGCCTCGTTCCTGTTATATTTCATAATGAAAAATTATATATGTTTATTTCCTTTAGTGGGAATCGAATCTACAACCTATCGTTGTAAAAGCTGCCCGTCAAACACTTTTAAATGTGAATATACCCACGAACTCGATACATTGAGAAGCTATTGTTACAATATGACATAGTAGTCTATTTCTCACTCTTTGTAGTGTTTTTCGTGTATTTCTTTTATAAATAATTTTCACATACAGTTTATACTGTAAATAAAAAATATTTAATTGAGGCTGTCTTGATGCAGTGAATCAAGCATATGATTTAAACGCGGTGGTTGTGGGTTTGATTCCCACTTGAGGAAATGAATTATTATTTTCATTTCTTCGCTCTGGTACCAAGGAAAAAAGCGAGGCATTAAGTTCCGCCACTCAACGCGTAATGCGTCTAAAATTCAAAGAAAAATGTTTTTTTTAAAAGTCGGTTAAAAAAATATTTAAAACTAAGCACGTTTCTACTTAGTCTTTATAATTCAGTTATAATAAACATCGTTTACATTTTACATAAAATATTCCATCATTGCTATTCTAAAAAGTATAGAGGAAAATGTATATATATTTCGTTAAACTAATAGTTTCTTAAAAACCCCTGCGTAGGAGTAAAGTACTTTATTGAAGTCACTGTCATGCTTGTGAATACTGGATATCGTATAATACTAAAATATATACTACAGTAAAATGTATTGATTCTTTTAGATTTACGCTATATCTTGCATATAGCAGATATACAGAGGGAACCTGGGAACCTAGTGGTACGAAATCACTGGTGGTTTCAACGGTGGAAATTAACGCCTCGATGTAATGAAATGAATCAATAGAAATTAAATTATATTTGATTATGTTTCATTATTTGTATATAACATAAGCTTGTACTATATGCGGCTTCGCCCGCGCGTTGTGTTGTTATCTCTACAGGTCATGGGAATTTCCACATTAAGAAAAGTTAAAATATTTTTTTAACTTCACGCTGTGTAGATCTATCAGGGTGGCAGAGGAAATTTAGTGTTAAGGCACTCCGTTGCCGTTAAAAAAATAATAATTAATTTCCCCGAGTAGTAATCGAATCCACAACCGTCGTCTTTTCAGGCATATGCCTGTGCCACTGCGCTACTACGGTCTCTATATTTATATACGGGTGTAAGTTTTCAAGTATTCAGTTAACTTAAAATGAACATTTTCTTATCACTTTTACTCTCATTTATCAATCTAGAAGTATTGTTGTTGATTTTACTATTGTTATTTTCAGTAACACTTCTATACACGAATAGTACACGTATATTGAAGTGGGAAACGGACGTGTCATCGCTAGGTTCCCAAAATCCCTCTGCCTACCCTTATAACATGTGCGGGATACAGTGAGAAGCTAAAAAAATCCAAAAGTTCAAACAAAATCCATTGAAGACGAACAAATTTGAAATGCCTAGTATTTATGATATCATTATAAAAAAAAAATCTGCTTCACGCTGTATCCCGCACACAGCAGGGTAGGCAGAGGGACCATCTATATATAAATACAATAAGTTAAATCTATCTATCTATAAATACAATTATTATATATCTATCTATCTATAAATACAACAAGTTAAATCTAAATGGATGCATGTTGCACTTTTTGATTAAAATCAAATCAGTATAAGGTTGACCTAAATTACAGTACATACGATCAATTGCCTATAGTGACATCATATTGTATATTAGTCATAAAATTATCATAAAAACATAATAACCGCTTCAATTTGTATCTATGCTAATATATCATAATTTGCCCTTATTTACTTTGCCCTTACTACTACAGGCCCCCTCGTGGCTTCGCCCGCTTGTACCACATAATTAATTATTATTTATTTATTATCTGAATTATTATTTAAAGACAATATCGATGCTTGATAATGAACTTTTTGAAATGAAAGAAACATTAAATGTTAAAGAGAAGTTTGCGAAGAATAGTGAGAACTGCATTTAAATGAGTTAAGCCGTTTCTTAGATTAGCGTGAACAAACGCACAGACACAATAATTTTAAAATCATTGTTTTTGGTTTTTATTACATTAACAAAGACCCCCAATGAATTCTCTTTTAATAATAATTGAGCGAAGCCGTGTTTTAGTCTATAGTCTATATATATATATAAAAGGACTTGTCCTCACTGACTGAGGTAAGACGCACGCACAGCCGTAACTGCTGATGGTAGAAACGTTAAATTTGGACAAAAGTTTACTTTCGTAATCTGGACATCCACTAAGAAGCGATTTTGAAAAATTTTAACCCTAAAGGGGTGAAATAGGGGTTCAAAGTTTGTATGGAAAAAAAATTAAATCGGCACCGATTTTTATAAAATTTGAAATTTAGATTTTTAAAAGTATTTAATTGAACACGTGTTTCATCGTTTTCTAGAATTCTCCCCCTAAGGGTGCAAATAAGGGGTTGAAAGTTTGTATAGGTTTTTTTTAAATCGTCACCAATTTTTATAAAATTTGAAATTCAGACTCTTAAACGTATATAATTAAACACATGTTTCATGGTTTTCTAGAATTCACCCCCTAAGGGTTTGAAAGTTTGTATGGAAAAATTTTTAAATCGCTACCGATTTTTATAAAATTTGAAGTTTAGACTCTTAAAAATATTTCATTGAACACATGTTTCGTGGTTTATTAGAATTCACCCCTAATTACGCAAGCGAAGCTGCGCGCGTCCGCTAGTACATATATAAAAGCACGAATGATTTCGTTATTTCGCGGGCGAAGTAGCGAGCGGTTCGCTAGTATAATATATTTGTAGGTGCGGTCTGTTTCCAATACTATTTATAGAAACGTATATGCGCAAATTTAAATAGTTATTATTAAACGTTTTTAATGTTTAAAATAGTAATAATTGATAGCGCACTCTTGAATGTCATATAACTAGTCAATTCAAAGATAGACTTGAAACTGGACTCGATGTCGGACTTTGACTTCGAAATATTAATGTTTCAATTTAGATTCAAATATTCTGCAATTTTAATATAGGTATTTATAGATGTATTATTTTATTATTTTTCCATGTCACTACTTAACACGCAATAATGTAAATTTGGATGGAAAGTGGAGAACGGAGAGATTCACTCATAACTAACAAGACTCAAATCCGTCCACCTGTTAAAATAACCGAATTTTAAACTAGAGTCGATTTTATTTTTTGTTATCTTATACTAATAATAGCGAGTCGTTGCGCAGATCCGTAAGTATGCGAATGTAAACGCGACAGAATGTGGGTTCGATTCCCACTCGAGAATGAAACATTTCATATTTTCATTTCTTCTCTCTCGTAACGAGGCAAAGCAAGGCGTTAAGTTCTGCCACTCAACGCGCAATGCCTCCAGAATTCGGCGGAAATTAGGGAGTGAAAATGTCTTAACAGTAGGTTCCCAAATGCTATGTGCGGGACACAGAGTAAAGCTAAAAGATATTAATAATTTTAGCATGTGAGAAAAACAAGTCAATTTAATAGTAGTATTGGTTTTAAGAGTGCTAGAGTAAATAAAAACTTAAAACCTACAATTCATTGAACTATTGAGAAACTAGAATATTGCCATATTTAAAAGGCACAATTCTCATCAATGAAATTCTTAACAGGAAACCAGTTTTTCGGCATAATCTGTTTTTTTCTGACTGCTTATAAAAAAAAATAAGTGCCTTCGCTCACCAAAAAATCCTTAGCATCGTTAGTTTTATTACTGCTAATATATGTGTTTAATTTCGAAGTTACCATTATTATATGTGTTTAATTCTGTATGTGAAGCTGATTGATTATTGTCTTCGTCTTAGCAACTATGGAAAATTTTCAAAGGGTACGCGCTAGTAATTTATTATTTATATTCCAATCACTTTTATAGGTATAAGATTACGCAATATGACAGTTTTAGTTGGTAGCCTTTGCGGCTCTGTTATAAAAAATAGTGATAACAGATATTAAGAAGTCATTTGGCACATTTATATAACTTTGCGTTAAATATATACAAAAAATATTCAAAGACTATTAAAGTAAACAAGGAAAATACTGCTTCTTTATTTTTTTATTTATGTCATTTTTCTAAGAACTTGTTCTCTAATCAACTAGGAATGTTTTTCAAAAATTTTATAAAATAATATTTATATTGTAACACCTTGTTTCTGAAATTGTCAAAGCAGCCGCAGTTTATTCTTATTTCATTATATATTATTTGTATGAGATCAACTAATAGATTTTTAATACATTTTCACAATGAAAAAAAAATCCACTCTGGGAAATGAATGGAATGGATAACTCTAGAATTCAGCGGAGAGAGTTGCTATTCCCTACTCTTAATGAGAACGAAGTGCCCTTAACACTGGTCTACCAGGTTCCCTCTGTCTACCCTGCAAGATAAAGCATGAAAATAAGAAAAAAAGACACATATACTTACATGATCGAAGCGATCGTGTCAGCGCATTATCTTTTCTTTTTGGTATTTGTGTCTTCAGTCCGAGCAAGTTGTGCGCTTGAACTTGATTTGACTCCTCCATAGCGAGACAACCTTCACTATTTTATTTTTAGGTGAACACTATCTTTGCTCTAAACACTCCTTGTTCTATTGTTAGGATGAAAATTAAAAAAAGTTAAAAGTTATTTTTTTAAACTAAATTTTCCATTTTTTTTGAAAAATACCATAATTAAAAAATTAATAGATATACAATTATAACAAAATTTCGTTCATTCATTGAAATTATTTTTAATCGCAATCAATAGCTTCAACGCTTGACACTGTAAAAATGTTTCATTATCAACATAATTTATTGCTTACAATAAATTACAATCATAGCACTTATTACAATATAATTAAAGCATTAAATCACTTACATAAAAAAATTAAAATACAAAATTACATATAAATATTCCTTTAAAAACACTTAACAAACACNCTTAAAACCTACAATTCATTGAACTATTGAGAAACTAGAATATTGCCATATTTAAAAGGCACAATTCTCATCAATGAAATTCTTGACAGAAAACAAGTTTTTCGGCATACCTCTCATCTGATTTTTTTCTGACTGCTTATAAAAAGAAATAAGTGCCTTCGCTCACCAAAAAATCCTTAGCATCGTTAGTTTTATTACTGCTAATATATGTGTTTAATTTCGAAGTTACAACACTAATGTATGAACATAAAAATTATAAATATATGTTTTTTTATTATTATTATTGACTTCGTGGGGAACGGAGTGTCTTAACACTAGGTTCCCTCTGCTATCCTGCTGTGTGCGGGATACAGCGTGAAGCTGATTGATTAGGGTACGCGCTAGAGTGATTTATTATTTATATTCCAATCACTTTTATAGGTATAAGATTACGCAATATGACAGTTTTAGTTGGTAGCCTTTGCGGCTCTGCTATAAAAAATAGTGATAACAGATATTAAGAAGTCATTTGGCACATTTATATACCTTTGCGTTAAATATATACAAAAATTATTCAAAGACTATTAAAGTAAACAAGGAAAATACTGCTCTTTTATTTTTATTTATGTCATTTTTCTAAGAACTTGTTCTCTAAACAACTAGGAATGTTTTTCGAAAATTTTATAAAATAACATTTATATTGTAACACCTTGTTTCTGAAATTGTCAAAGCAGCCGCAGTTTATTCTTATCTTATTGTATATTTTTTGTAAGATCAACTATAAGATTTTTTATACATTTTCACAATGAAAAAAAAATTCACTCTGGGAAACGAATGGAATGGATAACTCTAGAATTCAGTGGAGAGTACGGACCATTCCCTACTCTTAATGAGAACGGAGTGCCTTAACACTGGTCTACCAGGTTCCCTATGTCTACCCTGCAAGATAGAGCATGAAGAGAAGGACATAGAGTGTAAAAATATGAATACTTACATGATCGAAGCGAGCGTGTCAACGCATTATCTTTTCTTTTTGGTATTTGTGTCTTCAGTCCGAGCAAGTTGTGCGCTTGAACTTGATTCGACTCTTCCATAGCGAGACAACCTTCACTATTTTATTTTTAGATGAACACTATCTTTGCTCTAAACACTCCTTATTCTATTGTTAGGGTGAAAATTAAAAAATTAAAAGTTATTTTTTTAAACTAAACTTTCCATTTTTTTGAAAAATACCATAATTAAAAAATATTTGAAAATAAAATTAATAGATATACAATTATAACAAAATCCCATTCGTTTAATAATATTATTTTAATCGCAATCAATAGCTTCAACGCTTGGCACTGTAAAAATTTTTCATTATCAACATAATTTATTGCTTACGATAAATTACAATCATAGCACTTATTACAATATAATTAAAGCATTAAATCACTTACATAAAAAAAATTAAATACAAAATTACATGTAAATATTCCTTTAAAAACACTTAACAAACACTTAAGTAAATTTAAATTTAAATTTAAAAATTTTAAATTAATTAATTTACATGATGAATTAAACAACACGGCCACTGTATACAAGTTTACGATTTATTCTGTAGAAGTTCGCGATTTCGTATGAATGTATCGTAGTTGCGTACGCGCGTCTACTTGGAGCACATGGCGAATATTGTCATAGGCGGTGGGCACGCTGAAACCGATATGTGGTCGACCTTGAATCCATGAGAACCGATACTGGTTATAGAGCGAGTAAAATTATAAAATTCTTAGATAATTTTACAGATATTATATTTAGGTAAAAGAAAACTAGATATATTAAATCTACAAACTAAACTCTCAAAAATCGCACATTCTTCAATCCAAATTGAGTTGCTCTGTCATCTTCTTTAAATTTTAGTAGGATTTCATTTTTCTCATACTTCTACTGCAGTCATTTTTCTATTCTTTGTGAACTGTTGTAATTTAGTTTATTTGAAATAGTTACTAAAATAGTAGTAATTTGGTTATATAGGAAAAAGCAACCCACATAATTTGGACTCTCTTAGGACTTGCAAACCTCGAGATAATTATATCTCAGTTCAAAGCCTAGTTTAAGAAGCAGAAGAAAACGAACCATCTGTCCATAATGACTAAATAAAATATCAATAATAAAACTTAATAAATTCAAAATAATAGAAAATTTCATTCCCATACATGAATTACTTGTCATACTTCTCGTAAAAAGATGATAGTATTTTTAATTCTTTCAAACAATACAAAACGTTATTAATAAGCAATCAAAATTAAATAATACTATTTTTAATTAATAATAGTTCTTAACTCTGAATCCCACACAGCAGGGTAGGCAAAGGGAACCTGGAAACCTAGTGTTAAGATTGTTCCGGATTTCTTTCTCTACTTCCCGCAGAATTCCTAAAACATTACGTGTTGAATAGCAATACTCATTGCCGTACTTTGCCTCGGTACCAGAGTTACTGAAAATATATAATTAATAAAGTGGGAATCGAACCCGCTACCGTCGCCTTTACAGCCGCACGCTTGTCCTTCGTGGCGGTGACGGTCTTAAATCAACACAATCAGTGTTTCTTCAAAAATGATGTCATGGACGACATTATAAATATCCCGTTTAGTTTATACTTATTATTTATCTTTTTAAGTAAAGCCAAAGATCATTTTTACGTAATAACTTATCTTTCAATAGGAGGATAATAATTGTTAATAATGCCGAAGCTTGTGTAATCATCCGTATCATCATTTTCTAAGTAAAATGTATCGCAAATCTTCATTGTCGTTAAGATTTAAAATGTATTTTTTTATTTAAAAATAAAAATTAAAAACTATTTATTAAGTTTTTATCTATTTGGGGAAAACTTATTACAAATTTTTTTCTTATATTTCTATTTGGGTAATAACGTAAGCGCATCCTAACTTATTTTAATTTAAGATTTTTTACTTTCATACTGCTCATACATAGCAGTTTGTAGAAAGAGTTTAGTATCAACACACTCCGTCTTTCGCTTTTTCCCCAAATTCAAGTCAACTAAGCATTTTTTAAAATAAATTATTTTCTTCATGAGATCATAATATTTTTTATAATTTTTTCAGCGTTTCTCACGCATTCGAATAGTGAATGATTACATGGGCGATAAAGATACCACGATAGCGGCGGTTTTGTAGAAGATACTATAATGAAAATAATATTAAAATGTGTTCAATTCTGGTATTGTATAGTTTTCGTACATAATTATACGTAGAGTTCTTAACTTTTAAAATAGTTTTACAATACCTCTGAGACCAATCGTGGCACAAGGGCACAAATGTATGACAGTAAAAGCCACAGGTTATGGGTTCGATTTCCACTAGAGAAAATGAAATGGAAACAAGCCAAAGCACGGCGTTTAGTTCTGCCAATCAACACGCAATGCCTCCAGAATTTGTTGGAAAGTCTTCGGAAAATCGGTAGTGTCTTAATGGGAACAAAATGTCTTGACACTAGTTTCCCAGATCCGCTCTGCTATGTCGTGCTAAAAAATATGAAAACAGTGATGAATGATGACGATATTTCCTGATTATTACTTTTATATTGAAACACAAAAACAAATTTAATTAATGCTATGACCTAACATGACCCTACTATTATATAATAGAATTTTAACATACAGTTGATTAAATAGAATAAATAAAGTAAGAAGTTAACGAAAAAATACGAGTATATAAGAGTACTCGTTTCCCATATCAATAATTTTGTTAAGCATTAGTATTGACACTGGCCTCGATAAGTCGGTGTGTATCACAACAAAAAACAGCCATAAAAACCGGGTTAGATATATATAAATTGTAACATAATATTGCATTAAGACGTGTTCACGAAGTCTTCAAAATTATTAATACAAAGGGGTCTCCAAAAACCAAGTAATCTTCTTAAGATTGCTTGATTTTGGTAGAGTCGTGTTTGAAGAAGCAAAATGTTAGCAATTTCTATAAAGACACAAACAGTCAAAAGTTTTAAAAATCATAAATTAAAAATCAACTTCACGCTGCTTTCCATATACAGCAGAGTAGGCAGAGGGAACCTAGTGTGAAGACACTCCGTTCTCCACTTTCCACGGTTTTGGCAGCATTGCCTGTTGAGTGGCGAAACTCAATGCCGCGCTCCTTACCTCGACATCAAAGCGAAGAAATGCCTCATAAACATCATAAATTATAAAATAAATATAATCATTTCAAATTACCAAAACTAAGTAATCTTCTAAAGAAGATACCTTGGTTAATTTAATCTTCTTTAGAAGATTACTTGCTTTTGGTAATTTTTGAGGAAGAAGAATCACTGAAAGAAGATCACTTGGTTTTAATAGAGTCGATTTTGAAGAAAAACAAGATAATATAAATATTTTGTACACTTTTTAAGTATAAATTGTTATAAATACGCAACGATGAGCGAACTAGTGAGGAGACGTCTTTATAGCGGATGTCTTTACTTCGACCTTAGTTCTGTTATACAAAATAGTTAAGTAGATTACAGAATAGGAATAAATTTTGTTTTGATTAATTGTTTTTATCGGTCTTATAAAATGATATTAAATGATTGAAATATTTAAAAAATGTCACAGCTATATTAATAAATATAATGTACTAGCGGCCCGCTCGCGGTTTCACCCGCGTGAACTATGTTATTATTAATTTCTGTCTCCATGACTACGTCCTAGTGACGTCTATGCAAAATTTGAGACTCCTAGCATTTGTAGTAACGAAGTTTCATACAAACTTTCGACCCCAAAAAC
>JAKRZM010001013.1:366514-411639 GCA_036379175.1 Heliconius cydno galanthus | reverse complement strand
AGTTTCTCATTATTTTCTGTTATAAACGAAATTAGCTGTAAATTTCTGTAAATGGTCCGTGAAAAATATTGTTAATTTTTTAATTGGTTTTTTAAATTATGTTACATCTAAAAGTAAAATATATTTTTAAAAGTAGCAAGTACATAATATGCACGAAAGTTAGTATAGCTAGCTAGCTAGCTAGCTATAGTTTCAAATGATTTCCATACTTGATGTACAAATAAAAAAAATATATACATCTAAAACTTCACGCTGTATCCCGCGCGTATATAACAAGGAAGGCAGAGGGAACCCGGGAACCTAGCATTAAGACAATCTGTTCCTTATTTTCCACAGAAATCTTGAAGCATTACCCGTTGCGTGGCGGAGCTCATGCTGTACCTCCTTACCAAAGCGAGGATATAAAGATATTAAATATTTCATTACTCCAAGTGGGAATCGATCGATTGTACCAGATCCACGATGGTTTCAATAATTATTATTTAAAGTAAATAAAATTTTAGTAACCTAGATAATTAGATATTTCTATTATATTACATTATTAGATATTTTTCTTACATTAGGTATTGAAAATTAAATCTGTAGCCCTTAGTTACATATATAATACGTTTCATAATATAATCACAGTACAAATGACATTTGAGCTTGCCTTTGCCACCGATGTAAATGTAAGTCGCGGTCATCAACTAGTGAATAATACATGTAACAACTAGCATGCTAATATTAGACACATTATACATAATTAATAGATTGAAGGATAATCCATTAATTTATATTCTGTTCACAATTCCATACATTTTGTTGCCGTTTATCAGCTATAATTATTATTGTTGGAGACTAATATTGATAAATGTATGAAAATCTATCCATACATATATTATAAATTCGAAAGTAACTCTGTCTGTCTGTATGTCTGTCTTTTACGCAATCAGGGCCAAACCACTAATTTAATTGTGATGAATAAGTATTTTACTCATATAGAGATACTTGAGGGTCTCGGGATGAACATAGGATACTTTTTTTTCTCATATTTGTAATATTTTCGATATATACCAATATATTAAAATATTTATTAATTTGACATGCAATTGATTCCGCCATGTTAATAACAACGATTTGCAAAGTTTGTTGTTGGAAACGTCACCCAAAATTGCTTAACGATCACTCTATTGAAAACTGAAAATAATTTCATAAATATATTTAACAAATATTCGTATAGTTCAAGCGGGCGTCGCCGCGTTCACTAGTAGTTTTATAAATAAACGAATATTATATATTTCGCTATATGTGGTTTTGTCTATTCGATCGTTTATTCAATTATTTTCCTTTTGCAAGTATTGTTGAGGCCTGACTGTGACTGTAACGCGACGGTTGTGGGTTCGATCCCCGCTCGAGAAAGTGAAATATTTATTTACATTTATATTTTCATTTCTTCGCTCTGGTGTCGAAACAAAAAGCGGCGTTGAGTCCGCCACTCAACACGAAATGCTTCCAAAATTCGGCGGAAAGTGGGGAACGGAGTATCTTAACACTAGGTTCCCTCTGCCTACACTGCTGTATGCGGGGTACAGCATTTTTAAGTATTGTAACAGTCTGTACCTTGGTTATAAAGTAGTAAAACAAGTAATAAATAAATAATAATATTATGCATGGCAAGGCATATAATTAGCATAGTCAATTATGAACAATATAGTCAATGTAAATGTAGTTTTAATATCATATAGATCCTTAGAAGTTTTTGTATGGACCGCCCGAATGTCGCAATAGCACGACACCTATTAAATTTTATATTTATGTAGGTATAACCATCTTACATTCAATCTTTCCCCTACGGTATGTTCCCAAAATTTCCCCTATGTCTTGAAAAAAATAGACCTACAATGACAGTTCCATTTGTTTCACATCTTCGTTCTTATACTCCTGTATAACGTACGTATTGCGTATTTACTATGTAAATATGTGTACGTAAAAGCGAGTGATTTGAGTATTTTTGTAAGAACCAAATATCTATAAATACATATATCTATTATATATGTATACATATATCTATATATATAAAAGGACTTGTCCTCACTGACTGAGGTAAGACGCACGCACAGCCGTAACCGCTGTGCGTAGGAACGTGAAATTTGGACAGATGTTTACTTTCGTAATCTGGACATCCACTAAGAAGGGATTTTGAAAAATTTTAACCCTAAAGGGGTGAACCAGGGGTTGAAAGTTTGTGTGGAAAAAAAATTTAATCGGCACCGATTCTTATAAAATTTGAAATTAAGATTTTTAAAAGTATTTAATTGAACACGTGTTTCTTCGTTTTCTAGAATTCTTCCCCTAAGGGTGCAAATAAGGGGTTGAAAGTTTGTATGGAAAAATCTTAAATCGCCACCGATTTTTATAAAATTTGAAATTTAGATTTTTAAAAGTATTTAATTGAACACGTGTTTCATCGTTTTCTAGAATTCTCCCCCTAAGGGTGCAAATAAGGGGTTGAAAGTTTGTATGGAAAAATCTTTAAATCGCCACCGATTTTTATAAAATTTGAAATTTAGACTCTTAAAAATATTTAATTGAACACATTTTTCATGGTTTATTAGAATTCACCCCTAAATAAGCTAGCGAAGCTGCGCGCGTCCGCTAGTCTTACATATATCTATGATATATGTATACATATATCTTATATATATCTATGATATATGTAAGAAACTTATCATTGAATATGTAACTTAATGAGAGACTTAATTCAGCGGTGGTTCTGGGTTCAATTTATACTTGGGGAATTAAAATGCTCGCTCTGCTAAGATAAAGTTAGTTGCGTTCGGCAATCAACGTGCAATATCTTCAACACTAATTTCCATTCCAGTGAGCATCATAATTTCCATTTTCCTTTATATTAAATAAATAAAAAAACAACAACTCATCCAGTCCATTCATTAAAGGTAAATATTTTTATTTATTCAGCTTTCATTTCAGAAGTGGAGGAGTGAACAAGTGAAATAAAATATTTTTTCTCCTTTTTCATATTTTATTAATTTTATTCTCCATTTCACAACGAAAAAAATATTTGTACAATCATTACTTAACAACAATTGGTTTAAATTAACAAACAATATAAGCTACCATTAAACATGACTGAAACGAAGTTATTATTGCAATGATGATAAAATTAAATAACTAAAAATCATTATTGTAAAATAACTTAAAATTTCTTATTAGAGTATATAAAAATAATATGTTTTATTAAAATTTGTATTTTTTTAATCTTTTTTTCAAATACTTTGTTTTCAATGTTTTAAAGTTTGTCAATACCGTAGTTGATTTCTTAAATTTGGTTGTTTAATACAAAACATATATATTCATGACTTAATTGTGATATATGTATTAAAAATAATAGTATAACTAAAAGGCACTGTAAGTTAGTTTATCACAAGATGGCACCGCGAGGAATTTAAATAACAAATATAATAGAGCTATCATTTTTAAAACAAAAACAAAATTAGCTCTAATAATTTCATACATTATATTTTACTTTTTTTATTGCCAAATATTTACACTTACACCCGTCAACGGTAAAAAAAGATAAAAATAATTTTACCTTTCAGCAAATTTACTTTATCTTTTACGCTACGTCAAACACTATGTAGACTCTATTTAACACTTAATTATCACTAAAACTAATAAGTTATTATACTATATTATACAAACAATAAAATTTAATAATTAAATTAATTATTAAAATACTCAAAATTTATAAATTAAGTAACATTATTAAATTATTTGTTATGGTAACACAGGACTAAAGTGATGTGCCTTTAGTTTCGCTCTTTTTACTCTTTTCCTTGTCCACATCGGATGTTTTTAAGGGGCCGTGTTTCCAATCAGCGGGATAGCCATACTGCCTGACATCATCCCACCATTGTTGCTTGCCGTCCGCCCATATACAATAAATCACGTTTGTACCGACAAGTACTGCGAAACACACCCAAAATGCTGTCCGCCATTGTACAAGCGTTGACTGAAAAGATAAATAATTTTGTTTAAATACATTTATTTCAGCTTCACGCTGTATCCCGCAAATAGCAGGATAGACAGAGGGAACCTACAGTTAAGATACTTTCCCATTCTCGTGTTGAGTTGCGGTATTGAACGCCGCGCTTTTTACTTGGTACCAGAGCAAAGAAAAGGAAATATTAATGAACTATAAAAATAAACAAAACCTATTAATCTGTCTTTATTTCGTTCTCAACTTCGGCGCCTGATATTTATTTATAGCGATTGACTATTTCTCATGATTGCTATTAAAGATACAATCTTTTATAATTTTGGTAACTAAAAAGAATCTTTTGGTCGTATTTTTACAAAAAAATTAAATATTATACTTTAAAGATATTATTTAACTTTTTTAGAAAACGTATTAAAATTTGAATTCGGTGGCGGTTGTTGTATGTTGTTAGAAATAACAAAGGATTTTTCTCTCCTATGTAAAGAGTAACTTAAAAAATATCAAAAATATTATTTTATTCATAGCTTTACTGCAAAAATAATTATAAAATTATAAAAAAAATCCTTTGTAATGAAATATTTTGATTATATCCTACTATTGTAGAGTTAAATAGACAATATACTATCTATACTAAATACCACAATGGTCCATGACAATGGTTGGCTTATCGTAAATCTCAGTTTACATCAAAGTTTAGCTTTAGAATCCTGAAACTTTGAACTAAATCCTTTCGACCCGGCTATTATCTGTGAGCCACAAAACTTAGCAAAACTTATTACTGAACTAAGAAATTGATAGGATCTTGCTAGTGACATCAAATTGATACATCTTAGAAGTTTCTAATGTCAAGATAAGTAAAATTTGATAATAAATAAAGTTATATCGTCGTAAAATATATATATTTTTTATATTTTTTTTTCGCCTATCTCTCACATTTGAGGAGAAAGCTAGGACAGTATTGTGATAGGTCCTTATTATAAATATTTTTTATGTATATATTTACTTTTAATATTTTTTTAGCGTTGCGCTGTATCACGCAAACAGCAGGATAAGCAGAGGAAACTTTTAATATCATTTAAAAAAATGTTATAAATTTAAGTGCTTACTCGTAAATCTCAAGTGGTAACTAACTCTGTAATATATACTTACGTCGGGAGTCAATAATCCTATTAGATAAGGGGTTATAATGCCCGATATGGTGGATGTTCCGTTTATCATAGCGGTAAGAGAACCAGCATAGTTAGGTGCCAAGTCTAACGCGTTCACCTGAAAAATAATTATTATTAATTTTAGAAAAAAAACCAGTCCAAATATGTAAATTCTTAATGAAAGGTTGTATATTTATCTATCCGTACATGCAGTTATTGTTGTTAGCTTCACGCTCTATCCTGCATACAGCAGGGTAGGTAGAGAGAACTGATTCCCCCATTTCCCCCCGAATTCTGTAGGCATTGCGTGTTGAGTAGCGGAACTCATCACTGCGCTTTGCTTCGACACCAAAATGAAAAAATGAACATAGCAAATATTTCGTTTCCTCGAGTGAGAATCGAACTCACAAGCTGTCGCGCTTAATAACTCTTGAGGCACTCTTGTGCCCCGCTATGCAGTTATTTATTCTGTTTAAAATATATATATATATATATATATATATATTATTATTATTATTTTTTTAATATATTAAAATTGGCTGAATATATGAAAATCAATCGACTCCAAAAAAATACACCTCTACACACTATATGTTACAATAACAAAAGAACCAACATCGACTCTATCGATATAAAAATAGTATTATAAATTCAAGTCACATCCTTTGTTAGGCTATAAAGTATGAACAAATAAACCGTACTATATTTTCTATATATATTGGCACAAGACGGGCACATGAAATACTTGTCAGATAACATATATACTATTCTTAAACGATGTCTTATAATCTAAAAAGATAAAGATAAAGATAAAAAAGATAAAGGTGAATCAAGATATAAATAATGTTGTTTTGCCTTTTACATTTATCTGTACCAGAATTTTGATAATCAAAATGTCATTATATAACATAGATTCTAATCTAAGATATTGTAAAAAGTTTAAATAAAAGCTAAACTAAAATTTACGTCACCATTTTTCTAATTCAAATATATTTTTCTTTTTTTTTCTAGATTTTGGGCTATGTCTTATGATATAGTAATAAAATAATTAACAATGATTTTCTTATCAGCACTTTTTGACATCTCAAAGGGACTAGCAAAGTATATTTCTGTATTATCGATATTTTCATAATAACCGACGTTCAAAACCAATTAAATATTTGATTAAGGTACTTAACTATATATATAAAATACAAGAAATAAAAATGAATCTAACCTTCATACCGCTGTAAAAACCACCCATTAGAGCCATAGATGCTATAAAGTAGGCGACAGCAGCAAACCTATCGCAACCCGCATACGAAGCCAATATAATACAGATGGCTGGTCCAGTTGCAGCTGTGAAAAAAAAATACAGTCGAATTGATAACCTCCTTCTTCTTGAAGTCGGTTAAAAATAATAAATGTCAGAAATTGTCATTGTAATATTGCAATACATTGAAAATATAATAGTTGGTGTAAGTGAAAACTGACTGTTTATTTAAAAATTAATATAAAAAAAGATATTATTTTATATATTTTTATAATGAACTAAAACTTAGCAAAGTTTACAAATTCCCAGTCTTTCTTTTTTTATAAAAATCGACATTAAGTTTTAGCAATCGCCAATGATTATCTTTGAAAAGTTATTTATCCCTTAGCAATACGAGTACATGAATTTTATATCGATCAGAGGAAAATCCTACAGTCAACGTAGGCAGTTGTCAATTTAGGATAATATAAAACCAATTACATGGTAATTTGGCTTCAATTATAGTTATTTCCTTATAATATAGTTAACTTAAAGTTTCTCGGGGAGTTCCACGCTTAGAGTGCCTCTGAAAAATAGGAATATGAAGCGCCAGTGGGCTGGTTATATTTTTTGGTTAACCTTTGGGGTAAATACATTTTAAAACGGAGACCGCGCGTCGGCAAATATAGTATAGAACGTTGCTAGCTTGAAGGGGGGTGGTGATGAAAGACCCAAAGAGCAACTTCAGTAAAATGCCATAGGAATGAGCATTGAACCAGGACAGACTATTAATGATGGTAATCACGATAGTCAATTGTATCTAGGAGAAGGAGAAGAAGGAGCTTCATATCTTCATTATTTGTGCCTATTGATTGATTACTATAACTTTACGAAATTAAAAACGTTTTTAGTTAAAGTTAAAGTTTTTCAAACAAAGTTGGTAAACTTCAAAATTTGTTATTTTTTTATCATTCACCTGGGTATAATACTAAAAAAAGCAATCCTCTTACTTCTGCTTCAGTAGACAATAACACATTAACTTTACTATCTACAATTCTAAACTCATAAAACTTTACTTGTTTACTCTCTTGTATTCTCTTGTGTATTCGTGTTTAGTCTGTGGTAGCATCACAAACTCATATATATGATTTTATTGTTACATTTGAAAAAACAGAGACTTATAGAATTGTTCATATTTGTTATTTTATTTTTGTTCTAATATCACTCAAAGTTACGGATTGGCTTACATTATACTTTATATTTATATTAAAAATTACTGATATCTACTTAATAATATTTTTTAATATTTTTCTTTTTATGAAGTAATAAAAAAATAAAAGGAAAAAAACTATATGACTAATTTAGTTGCACTTGCCTATGACAAGTTAAAGAGATATTTCAAATGTTACACAAGATATTTGTTTATCAGTTATCTTATCACGTCGAGGTGTTNATAATCATCGACATACTAACCTTTAATTTTCTCGAAACAAAAGAAAATGGACTTACACCACTCTCAAAATAAACGGTCCATATATAGAATGAGCTTTTCTTACTTGCACGTACATATACCTATTCAAGATTTTTAGGCTACGTATGTTTACGCTGTGCATTTAAAACATTACCATTTTCAATTCTAATATCCCAAAAGAAACATAAAAATAAAAAAAATATATTTTTACCGATTGTTGTGTGAATAATTCTTCCCATTTTGATCGAATGCCACTCACGCTTGACGCAAAAGTCGCAAGCCCAGCCGAATAAAAACGCACTTATCCACATAGCGAGGTACGGCATCGCTGTCAATGTTCCAGTAGTCGCTATGTTGAACTTTAGAACGTCGGTCATGTATTTTGGCAGATCTGTCACCATTGTATAGTAGCCCCAGTCATGGCCAACCTGCAAATATTATTTATAAATATTACTTGCTAGAAACTGAAATGAGGCTTCGCCCGCTTGTACTATTTTTATATTATAACCAAACGATACTATTATTATTTTTTACTTAAAATCATCTTATATCCTTTCTAATACCTCTAAGAGTTTAATACAAAGTTTCATGATAATCTGTTGAGTAGTTTTGGCGTAAAAGCGTAACATACAAACTTACATTAACATTTCTAATATTAGTATGATAAGTAATATGCATATTTTCTTAAGATAATAGTTTTATAAGGTCACTCTATAATGCCTTTTTGTATTTAAAATAGAATTTATTTTAAAATAGGGATTTATTTCTTTTATAAATAATTGTTATAATAAAATGTACGAAAAAGAAATAAGCACAAGAAAAATAACTTTTAATAATATCAAAACAAATGATATAAAATCAATATCCTTTTAATGTCTACTAGGAATTTAATTAAAGGAAGGTTCAAAAGAAATTACTTACAGCAGCGAACAATAGGGCCCAGACGGGTACCGATCGTACAATCGCCTTCCAGGGCACGGGGTCCCTCACGCTGGCGGTTTCAGCACTCGTTACTGTTTCATTTAAATATTTCAACTCCTTATCTGATATGAAGGGGTGAGTGTTTGGCGTGCTGTAGCAAAAGATGCTCTGGAAAATTACATTTAAATTTACTGAATAAAAGGTCCCAACTTTTAAGGAGAAATATTGAATGTTGCGTAGTTATAGAGTCAAGTTATACTTAACCAAAAGAATAAAACATTTTCTGATTAATTTTCATATTTTTTTTAAGCTACACGCTACCACTTATAGCATCGTAATCAGAGGAGGCCTAATGTTTATACACTCTATTCCTCACTTTTCGCCAAACTTTTGAGACACTGTATGTGGCAGGATTCGATGCCATTTTCTTATCAAAATAAATAAGCAAATATGAATAATTAATTCCTCAGAGTGGAAGTCGAACCCATAGCTGTCGTATTTACAGTTAAATGCTTCACCGCTGTACCTAAAAGCCTCATTTTATAACATTCGTTTATAGTTTACATAATAAACTTTATATAATATAATATATTTAAAAAAATCTTACCCACGCAATAAACCAAAATATTCCAAAGCAACCGAAGAAGTAGAAGACATTCGCCCAATCTCCACCTCCAGCCATCAGGAAACCAGACATGAATGAACCAAATATATTTCCTATTTGAGCTCCCCCGAAGACCAATGCACCTTGACGTGACCTCTCATGTGGTGGAACCCATCGAGCAAGCACTATCATCAAAGCTGGCATAGTTGGGCCCTAAAATAGATTTATACAATTTCTTCTAGCAGTTCTTGCGTCAAACAAACATCCATCCTCACAATTTTTTTCATTTGTTATATTCGTAGGAATGTAAGTTAAATTTCTCCTACTCTACTGAGAGACTTGTGGTGATATAAAAAAGGAACTTATATCATTTTCAACAAAAAAACTTAAATATAAATTGCAAAATTAATTCTTATAAACATGCTATTTAAAATATTCAAACATTAAGCAAAGATTAGGTTATAATACATTAATATTTATATCAAAATCGATAAGACACCTGTTTCTTAACCAATTCAATATTCAAATTAATTCTAATTTATTTAAATAACAACCTATATCCAGTTATAACCACATTTAACGTTCCAAGAAAATACAGAAAATTATTAAAAACAATATCCTTACCTCGCCCATGCCTTGCAAAACGCGAAGTATAAACAGCCAAGTTGCTCCCCCAGCCTTTACTACTACAGGAGTCATTAACGTAAAGATAGCAGTACTCAGAAGACCAATTCCTAAGGTCCATTTACCACCGTACCGTTCAGCTAGATACCCACCAGGGACGTGGGTGATAGCATATCCATAATAAAATCCGCTAAGAATAAGTCCTTGTGTCGATTCAGACCATTCGAATATAGCGTGCTGTAATGGAAAAATAAATAATTTAGACTTTAACATTATATTTTGAGGCCGTCTTGGCGCCGGGGTACGAGCGTATGACTGTAATAGTGACTGTTGTGGGTTCGATTCCCACTCGGTAAAATTTCTTCGATCTGGTACCAATGCCCCGCAAAATTCTGGAGAAAACGGGGAACGTTTTAAGACTAGGTTCCATCTGTCTCCAAGATATAGCGTGAAGGTACAAAAAAAACTTCAACTCACCGGTTTCAAGGTAACAGTTCCATTAGCGAATATCTCGCTATCATCAGGGCATGCATCAGGGTCAAAATGGGACTCCGCATCCTTCGTATTATTAACCATCTGGGTAACCGCGAGGTTGAGACACACCCTCATGGTGTACGCGTTGCACACAGCCAGCAGTCCCATGATACCCAGGACATACCGCTGGGGAATTAGGAACACTGAGCGAAAAATAAATTACAAATAAAATTAAACTTGTATTATATAATTGAAAACGTAATATCTTTACGATGCCAGCGTGGTGCAGGAGCTCATATGTATGTCTGTAAAAGGCATGGGTTGTGAGTTCGATTCGCACTCGAGGAAATGAAATATTAAATTTTTTTTGGTCGCTCTAGTGTAAAGTGTGGCGTTAAGTTTAGACCCTTATAACTCAAATAGACTTCAGGATTATTAAAGTTCTTAATAGGCGATCACTCTATATATCATCATTTTTTATATTATAACATTATTTATATTATTATTTATTATTTCTTTTTAATAAATCTATCTTGATACAAATATCTGTTCTATATTTGAATATGCTTAAAAAATTACAGGTAAACAAATGTGAAAAAAAGCATACTTTTCTCTGACAGCTTACTAAATTATTACAAGTAAGACATATTATAAGGAAGATTTTATTATTTTCGTATTTGATAGAATGAGGCAATAAAAGATATCGATTTAAGTACAAACGAGTATTATCAGTAAGACACCTCTTGACCCACATTGGTTTGGATGAACAGTACTTACGTTTTGACACCTTCAAACGCCATCCTTGTAACATTGCAACGTAGAATACAAATATTAAAGCAGCGAGTGTAACTTTTGAGGACCTGGAAAGAAATTTTTCTCATTATTTGGAGTATTTAGATTTAGGCCGTAGTGGCGCAGCGGCACAAGGGTGTGACTGCAACGCGACGGTTGTGGGTTCGATCCCCACTCGAGGAAGTGCAATATTTATTTACGTTTATATTTCCATTTCTTCGCTCTGGTGTCGAGGCAAAGAAAGAAAATGGGGAACGAAGTGCCTTAACTAGGTTCCCTCTGCCTACCCTGCTGTGTGCGGGATACAGCGTGAAGCTAATTAAGATTAAGATTCTATTTTCTTTTTTATTATTTATAACAAAATATATGGAGAGCTCCGCCATTGAATTATTCTTATTTAATGCAATTTAACGCAATGGATAAATAATGACGATCAGATCCGATAACGTAATGTGAAAGTAGCATTCTTCGAATCCGATTCCTTCTTTATGAAATAACGTAATAACTATAAAGATATCAATATAAATGTTACGTGTACGATATATAGGTAAATAAAATTTAAACTAAAATTAGTTTTTAGCCTTTTATAACAACTTACATCATTATCGTTGTTTACATAATACCTTCGTGTATTAAAACTATGTAATTTTATGTATAATATTGTAAAATTAAATATATACTTAATATTGACAATTATAGTAAAGACAATTAAATATTTGCAGAAATTTTGGTTAATATATAAGGGTCATTGTTTTTTAATATTATTATATTTTTATTTATTTCTCAGTTCACTGAATGAAAATTTAACTAATTTAAATTAATTAATATTTTGAAATTAAGATTTAGGCGTCGTAGGGCAATGAAAATATTACCCACTAAAAAGTTAAATCTCGTATAAAAACATGTAAATATAAACAAAATAACAAAACTACATTAGCATCAAATAAAAAAAGAATTAATATCTAAAAAGAAACAAAATATAGAGTCCAATCACTAACTTCACGCTCCATTCATAAAAAAAAACAAGAATAAAAAGAAATAAACATAAAAATTACCTGAATATTAAATATTATACGAAAAAAACTTTATTTAGTTATAATATTATATACAAAACTTAATATCAACGTCTCAAGGCAACTAAGCACGGCTTCCTATCGTGCTATATGAGAATGTCAATAGCAATCTGCCTCCTCGACTTAACGAACTCATCGCTAACCAAGTGTAAATACCCTCACGAACAGTTATCTGGCGAGATAACCTGTGGATAACAATATTTTATCTAGACATCTGACACATTTATCTATGGGATCTTTGAGTGTCAAATAGAAAGAAATACTTCAAGTTATAAGAAATATAATCAGCTTTACGCTGTATATCGCATACAGCAGGCAGAGGGAACCTAGTGTTAAAACACTTTCCGTTGAATTATTAGGGTCCAACTCAACGCCGGGCTCTTGCCTTGGTGCCAGATCAAAGAAATGAAAATAAATATTGAGAAAAGCCAATAAAAAAGCCATTTTTCTCGAGTGGTGATCGAACCCTCAACCATCGCGTTACAATCACTCCCTTGTGCCTTTGCACCTCGTCGGCCTTCAAGTTATATATAAGTTTATTTTTAATCTATTCTAAAAAGATGGCACAAATAACAGGTAGAACAGGTAAATAAGATGGGTAATCTAAAACTTCTTTAGTGTTTTTCTTTTCATCAATTTTCCTCGTATAATAAATTTGTCTTTAATGAATATACATTAAAATTGTAATTACGATTTATGTTACAAAATATAATAACTTGAGGCCGTCATGGCGCAGGGGCACAAGCGTGTGACTGTAACGCCACGGTTGTGCATTCGATTTCCATCCGAATAAAATAGTATATTTTCATTTTTTAACTCTGGTAACGAGACAAAGTGCAGCGTTGAGTCCCGCCAGTCAACGTTATGCCTCGAGAATTAGGCGGAAAGTGGGGAATGGAAGCGTGTTAATTAGTGAGACAGTAACAGAGTGTCTTAACACTAGGCTCCTAAATTCCCTCTGCTGACTCTGCTATGTACCGGGTACACTGTAAAACTAATACGTAGTACAACAACTAACGCAATACTAACTTCTTCAATTTCAACCGATCCTATAATCAAAACCTAACCAAATTTTCATGAAACTACGCTTAAAATGTATCCTTTGCAATAAAAAAGTATCATCGAAATCGGTTTGCAGGATTCATTCAAATTTAGAACCTATGTACCTATAATATTGTCAGAAATGGACCAAATTAAAATGGGGACCACACCGGATCCACCAACACCAGCAACCACCACCACCAGGTTTTCATGTGAAAAAAGAATCGTCAAAATCCCACCCAATCAAAGGATTAACTGAACTGAACTGAAGTAAAAAATAGAGTCAAATCGATAACCTCCTCTTTACAAAAGTCGGTTAAAACCAATTAAAGAGACCAGAATCTAGTACATAAACCTGTATAATTGCTGTAATATTATATGTATTGCATAAATTGCTATTATAAACGTACAAACGTGCTCACGCTGTTTTTATTATACACTCAATCGGTAATTAGTTCTACCACGGCCACGTGTGAAAGGTAAATGTTAGAATGTCATTGTTATAACGTTACCTTGTGTTATAATTTTATTATTTTTTTTTATAATATAAGAATCACGTCTAATTATTTTGTATTTCAAAAAAATGGTTTTTTGTAGATTTATCCCGCTGTATCCCGCATGTTAAAAGAGCAGAGTAGGCAGAGGCCAAATTCTGGAGCCATTTATCCTACGTGTTAATTGGAACGGAAGGTCCTAACACTGGGTTCCCAATTTCCATCTTCCCTATTATATGCGAGATACAGAGTGAAGTTAAAAAAAGAAGATACAAATATCTAAATATAGGTCTTTGAGTAGATGAAATGCAATTCCTATTATAATAGTTGCATACGGAATCCCTCATAAATATATGTAAGTATATAATTGCGCTTCGTTAATTTTATAATGTATAACATATTTTAATACTATAAGTATTACATAACGTTATGCAATAATGATAAATACAAGTTTATTATAAAACGATTTAAATTGTTATAACCATTTTTTTATAGTAGTAGCCAAGCAACGTAATTTCTTTGTTAATCTTCGATTTTTGGGCTGGTATTTATAAGCTGCTCTCAACTCTTGAGAAGTCGCTCTCAAGATTTGTCTCAGAGTTGAGAGTCGTTTATAAATACGGGTTTTAGTGGTCTATCTCTTTAAAACAAGGAAATTTTGAAATACTAGTATATAGAGAATACTATTTGCTTTAAAATATATAATTAGATAGTATATAGCTTTTACCTCGGCTTCGCTTGCGTTGATGTCCTTAAATGACGTCAATGATCATAAGTGGTTAAAGGAAGTAATGAAATTTAATTTAATATAATATTTTGATATTTTCATTACTTTTTAAACATTATACGTTAATACCTATATACTGTGAGAAAAATATTTATTTTTTGAGATAACAAGTGACAAACAAACTTACAGTTATAATGTTATAACTAACGTTATACTATACTACGCGGGATTTAACCTATTCAGTAAATGTGAGGGCAAAATTATCATTAGTGGTTTTTCTTCATACGTAGTTGCTAAACAAATACGTAAGAAATTGATTAAAGACTATAATTTATTGAGGATTTGGATTTGAACCGGTTTTTGACGATAAGATCAACGTAAATTTATTATACAGTGTGTTATTGTAGTTGTGTGATATTTTGGGATTTATATTTCAATTTATTTTTCGATTTTTAATCTCTACAAAATGTTTTATATAATTATTTTATGTATTCCACATATTTTTATATGCTTTTGAATGAGGAAAGCGGGAAGCGGAAGTGTTTTATTGAGAACAGAGTATTTGAACACTAAGTTCCCTGGTTTCCTCTACCTACCATGTCATGTGCGAGATAGAGCGGAAAGCTAAAACAAGGAGGAAAGAAAAAATACTTCTATTCTGACAATTGACAAGTTGTAGGTAAATTAGAATATTAAGAGAGAATTTCCCCATGGAGACATAATTTACTTGTTAAATCATATGAAGGAATTTTACATATTACATACAATTTTAAATCCACACAAACGAAGTTACGTGCTAAAACTTGTTATATACACCAAAAACAAGCTTTCACAACAAAATCTGTCAATATTTATTCTTATTTAATAAAAATTTGGGGCCGTAAACAAAAAGCCACTCTGTATTCCGCGATGTTGTGTAAGCGGACGACTGGTGCCAGATAAATTTTAAAAAGGTCAACTACTTTCTGACAGCGCGACAGTACAAAGTCAAGTCGATTCGGCTTACGGCTTCTCGTTAAATTAAAAAACAAAGTAGAAATTTAAAAAAAATTGTAACAAAAAACCGACTTCAACCAAATCCCATAATCAAGAAACCAAATTCTTATAAACTACCCTTGAATTGTATCTTTTCCAATAAAAATAGAATCATCAAAATCAGTTAACCCAGGTAAAAGTTCTGAGGTAACAAACATAAAAAATACAGTTGAATTGATAAACTCCTTTTACAGAAGGCGGTTAAAAATAGCTAAAATTCTTCTTGTTGTATTTAATATACTCTTAAATATATTTTCATTCTTATATGACAAATATAAGAATAGAAATAAATGGTTTTAAAATGATAATATGGTCTAAGTAGGGTATTCGATTTCCGTTTAGAATTTGTCTTCATTATGAATGCTAGTTCTACTTTTTGTCCGACGTATATAAATTATTTATAACAAGAAAATTGTTGAAGACCTTCAGAAGTGCTTAACTATACTAGCCATGGCGCCAGGTTCGATTCCCATATCGTATATATCATTTACCTGCGTACCATGTTCCCAAAAATATTCGGAAACTAGCACCCAAAAGGTCGATAAGTAAAAAATATATTTGAAATATCAATATTTTGTAACTTATTTATTGACGTATTCACAATTAAATATTTATTTAAGCAATCAAGAGCGCAATTATTGAAGTGTATTCGGGTTCTAACGACAAGAGTAACACAAATATAACACTCAAACCTTACACCTTCAGTACTATCATAAATAATATTTTGTTTTTTTTTTAATTTATAATTTATACTAGTCCAGTCCAGTCGTGATTGTGGGTTCAATCCCCACTCGAGGAAATTAAATATTTATTTAAATTTATATTTTAATTTCTTCGCTCTGGTGTCGAGGCAAAGGGCAGGGTCACTAGGTTCCCTCTTCCTACCCTGCTGTGTGAGAGATATTTCATAGACAAAATATATTGACTTCACAATCATTGCTATTACGATACTTATATTATTTTAAAATCTTTGTTTTATGTTATTATTCTTTTGGAATACAAAGAAAAGGCTAATTATAAAATTTTTACTCTTATCACGAAACCATTCAACAATACTTATTGTACCTTACCTTTGAATACAAATGCTGTATATTTATCAACTTGTCACAGAAAATTCTTTTTGTTTTTTCCTTTTCAACATAAAGAATATAAAAATCAATATATTTTAAACGTTAAATAAGAAAATATATTAAGATACCTATTTATTTTGAGAATCTTCTAAGAAAATACCTTTTCCGATTGAATTCATATCTAAAATTCCTTTGAAATATACGCATGACGTATGTAATAAGCCGGTAATTTAAAAAGTTACGCTACACAACATTAATGCGTCGTTTTATCGGAAAACTTTATCATTTTTCCATGTCTCGTGAATGGGAGTAATAAAAATATTTTTCCAAGCTAAAAATATTTCTTTCAAACGTCAATCGTCAATTTATATTCATTAAAAAAAACCTACACGTGCCACAACAATAAAAAAAATAACTCACTTCTTCTGATATGGGGTAATCCCCGTATCGTCTATCTTTTTTTCTATCATCATTGCACTAGACGTTGACACTTTTGTTTGAATTAAATTTTTAAAAATACACTTGCACTCAAAATTCAAGCTAAATACATAATGACAGTAGCAACGTGTGCTATAATAAAAGTCCTCCAATTACATAACACTGCTTACTTATCAACTGTAATTACTAAAATAAATATATCTTTTTACTTCCAACAACCGGCTTTTAATAAAATTTCTTGCCACTTCGCGAATAGCAAAGGATAACAGCGGTTCTCAAACTATATTTAAAATTAACGGGTTTCGTATACGTTTGTATTTTAAGGCAGCTATTAAAAAATATTATTTATAATAAGTAGATCGAATAGAATGTATCTTGTGCATGTTTAATTATGTTTTTTTTTTGTAACAATTTATTCTCGAGGTCTTTGAAATAATTTAGAAGTGTTTTTAAATATAACAAGTGTACTGTTTTTTGTCAGTATATAGAATTTAATTTAATGAATTCGATAATTGTATTGACTGCTTTTAGTTATAACATTAATAATATATTTTTGCAATAAAAAGAACCCTACAGTCATTATCGATTTAATTAATGCGGAACGAATTTTTTTCACAATAATTCCGAGAGTCGACGGGAGGATGTACTGAGAATTCAATTATTTTTATATTATTTTTTTTATAAGATACTTTTATATAAAACTGCGTAAATTTCATTAAAGTTTTGTTCATTTCTGATATATGTTTTATTTTGCTATAGTAAAATAATACCTTTAGGTAGGAATTAAAATTTAAAAAAATATATATATTTAACCCAGAACGTAAACTTCACTTTTAAAACTTTCATGTAACTTCATTTGCATACAGAAAAATGCAAGGATTATGAGAAGAAATTACTTAGCATTCCATGAATTTACAATTCCATCTCATCGCAAAGTGAGATGAGAGCAGTACCTGGGAATGCTAATAGCTATGCACAAATTGATGAAGTTTAATATTAAAAATGGCAAGATGACACTAAAGATTAATTTGAAGATATCAAGTAAGCAGAGGGAACCTAGTGCTGAGACACTCCGTTCCTCATTTCCCGTCGAATTCAGGAGGCATTGCGTGTTGAATGGTGCCGGAAACTTAACGCCGCGCTTTGCCTCTACACCAAAGCAAAGAAATGAAAATATAAATTTACATAAATATTTCATTTTCTCGAGTAGAGGTCGAACCTACAACCAGTCGCGTTTACAGTCACACACTTGTAGCCCTGCACCACGACTGGCCTCTTTAATTTTAAGTTTATACTTAATAGTTTTGATTATATTACGAGTACTTTGTAAGCCCAAAACATATTACATGTTTATATATATTACTAGCGGCCCGCCCGCGGCTTCGCCTGCGTGAACTACGTTATTATTAATTTCTGTCTCCATGAGTACCTACGTCCTATAAGTGACGTCCATGCAAAATTTGAGACTCCTAGCATTTGTAGTAACGAAGTTTCATACAAACTTTCTACCCCAAAAACAACCCCTTAGAAGTCGAATATTGCAAATTCCCGTTTTAGCGAGCACCTACGTCCTATAAGTAACTCCTATACAAAATTTGAGATTCCTAGCACATGTAGTTTCTGAGATTTCGTGATGAGTGACCTTTCGATTTTATATATATAGATTTATGCCGTGCCGATTGCGTTGACTTTAATATTTTTATTTTTTCTTTGCTTTGTAATTTCGGACTTAACAGACTAAGAGGTCACAGAATTTTTCGTAAGTAATTTAATCTCTAGATCCAGATTAAATTTTATGGGTAATAGAACAGTCCCCTCATGTAATAGATCTCAGTCTGCCTTCCCTCAGTGGTTGCATATAAGTATTTAATATTAATTTCTGTTTGATTTCCCCATCATGTGTTTTCTTAAACAAATAATCTTGCCACTTGCATATATAACGTCAAAGACAAATAATAAAAATGTTTTAAATGACATTGGCAAAATTAATAAATATAAAAAAAATATTCAAATTGTTCCTTATGTTGAAATAATAATTTTCTTCTTAGGTCACAAGATTTGATTACGTCTGTTTTCTAAATAATTAAAATGAAATATTAGCATTTGTCATATTTATTAGTAATAAGTAACCATCTAAGAATTATTTACTTCACTCTAGTTGTCATTGAGGAGCATTTTATGTGTTTTATTACCGCAGTCATTAAGGATGGACAGCGTCATCGACATCATTGTTTAAATAAAATTTATTATATTTGTATAATTTTGAATTGCCGTTATTCTTTAAAGAAATACATACAATAAACTAACTTTTCTTAAAATATGATTTAAGATGTCTAATCATTTTTTAGTTTTATTTTTATCAAACCAGAAAAAAATTATCTGAATGTTTAATGCTGTTTACATTAATATAATTTTTTAATCATAAATGAAAAGGTAAAGCAGCAGGATATGCAAAGAGATTCTAGTGTGAAGACACTCCTCTCTTCATTACATTACACCGAATTCCAGAAGCATTCCGTGTTGAGTGACAAAATTCAACCCCACGCTTTGCCTCAACATAAGAGCGAAGAAATGAAAATATTTAATATTTAATTTCTTCGAATGGGAATTGAACCCATAACCTATTACTTTTACAGTCTACTATTACAGTATAGTATTTATAAAATTATAATATATGGATCAAAATCAAACGTCCCGTATATACGATGCCGTTGGAAATCTCTGATTGTCATCTATAGATTATGAATAACCAATTCTCAAATTCCCTTATAGACCGAGATCCCAAGGCCCCCAGACCTCTGAAATGTCCCCACTTTCAAGTTAGTGAGTAGGCACACTCTTAACTACATATTAGACTAATAGTCATCAAAATTTCAGCTTTGCTAAAATGACATAGGTCTGGCAGCTCTGGGATCTTGGGCTATTATGTATTTAACAGTCAAAAGCACAAAAGAAATAACATTTAAAAAAAAAAAGATTTGCGATATCTATCTTAAAAACTTAATAATTAATTTTACAAGATTTTTAACTGTTTCAAACGACCTTCAGACAAATAAATGGTTATCGAGGTCGCTCGCACTATTGTGTTTACGGTTGAATTACTTGTTATTATAAAACGGCTCACAAATTATAAGCGCTAGGAATGCAATATATTTTAAATCAGCTGCACGCTGTATCCCGCACACAGCAGGGTAGGCAGAGGGAACCGAGTGTTAAGATACTCCATTCCCCACTTTCCACCATTTTTTTCTTTAACTCAATTCTGAGCTTTTGCCGTCGTGCCAGTGTGAATAAATGTAAATATTAATAAATAATCATTGATTCCCTCGATTGGGGATCGAACCCACACTTGCACGCCTCTGCGTTACAATGGCCGAATAAATGATTAAAATGTAAATTAAATATTTTATTTTTATTTAATATTCCTTTAAAGTCGTTACCACATTTTAATTGTTAAACAAAGGATAAAATAAGAGTTATTCGCTTCTGAGAATAATAAAGAGAATGAGTCACCAATCCAATAAGGCGTAAGGTAATCTTCAGTTTATGACAGTAGTTGAACAAGGAAATGGTAATGCACTATTATGCCGGAAGTTATCTTCTAGAAGATTTAATAATAATTATTAAAACGTATTTTATACCACATTTAACAGTATGTAATGTTTTAAGTAGAGAACTTAAGATATTGTTTTTCGTCTTAATTTGAAACATTGTAAGTTGAGGGAACCCCGAACTTTATCCTACCAGACCAGTGAAATAAAGATAATTCTTCAATTCCCCAAGTGATGATGAAAATCATTAATAATCATTTGCTTAGAATATAAACCTGCTTAATCCGTTCCTGCCGTTATATACTGGTACATTTTTATACCATTCAAAAGTGTAAAAAGTATTAATTATAAATCTATTTTCCAAGTAATAAAAACCCTCGGATGATATACCTACAACATATATTATATACTACTCATAGATTTTTGTCTAAGCTAACGTATTGCGCTCACAGTATACATACATGGGCATATCTAGAGATATTTTCCAGGAGAAGTGGAGAGATAGTGTCTGGACTATAGCTTGGAACAGATTTGTTCGTGTAAAGGTTTTTCTATTATTTTTTCAGGTTTTTTTTATTATTAATTTTTTAAGCCCTTCTCTGCCCAGTTTCCTATGTCCCATGAGTCAACCACTGTCCCACCACTCCACATTGGTATCAATCGAAATGGTAAACAAGCAAATGAAAAATTAAGAAACTGGGTGATCTATCCTTAACTTTTCTCTACTTTCTTCTATACGTAACACTTATCTAAGAGTAAGAAGATGAATTTATGGAGTTCATGATGTATTGGACATGTGCTTACAAAATTCTATAGAAAATATTGTAACAACTTATATAAAAATGCTTGTATGTAATATCATTCTATTTCATATATTATGTATATTTTATATCAAATTTTTAGTACTAACTTTGCTCGAAAAGTTGTAAGGTAGTCCTAATAGCATGAGTTAAATGTAGAGAGGAAAGTATTTTGTATGCCAAATACATTTACTTCGCCATTCAATCAACGGCATTTCCTATTTTTCGTCGAGAATACGAAATAGATAGCAGAAATACTTTTAGATTTTATATGATACATATTATCTACATTAATAATAAATAACATTGATCTACATTAATAATAAATAACATTCAGTCGTGGCGCAACGATGGGTTGTGGGTTCGAGTCCCTTTTGAAGAAATGAAATATTTAATATCTTCATTTCTTCGCTCTGGTAACGAGATCAAAATTTGGCGAAAAGTGAGGAACGGAAGTTTTTTTTTTTATTTTAATAGTATTTTAATACTTGTTGATTGTTAAAACACCAGGTTCCCAGGTTCCTCTACCTACCCTGCTATGTGCAGGAAAGCGTGAACTTAAAAAAAATATTGAACTTCCTAAATAAAAGAAGAAAAGGCCAAGAAAAGATTCCTTTTTTTTCCTTAAAAGGTACGGAACCATAAAAAAATAAGAAAACATATATTTTTTTAAATAAAATATTATATGAATACGATCTCCATCGTTTATAAATAAATCAATTTAATATGTGATAGAATCAATTAGTGATTAGAGTAGCCACGCTAACCCACTTCTTGTATTTCGGTGTCAAGGTCACTTGGGTCAATAGAAGCAATTAATCTAAAAGGTGTATGTGTAAATATAACATAATTATGATAACAGCTAAATATTTTATTATTTTTAGTCATATTTATTATTTTTTTATATTCATTGAAATAAATATTTATTTTTTTGTAAATGATAATAAACTATATATTTTATTCAGATATCGATTTTCAATGAACTTTTACTGGAAGATAGAGAACTGAGTGGAAAGTGGAGAACGGAATGTCTTAACACTAGGATGGCTTTGCCTATCCTGCTACATACGGGATAAAGCGGGACGCTATTTTTTATTTAATACTAGCTTTGCCAGCGGCTTCGGTCATATCCTAGTACCTACTGATGAAATTGAAATGATTACTATTTTATTACTACCACTATAACAAATTATACCTAGATGTAACGTCATTCTCGTTAATTAAGAGTAAATACCTCATTTGACAAACGGCAATTTCTATTGTTTTCATCTCTTTGACCTTACTATCATAATATATTGTATGAAGATTGTAATTGTTTATAAAGTTACGGTTCAATGAACTGTAAATAATTCTGTTAATATCAAAATAAAATGCAAAATATATATTTTTTATAACGCTACGCTGTATCCCGCACCTAGCACGAGGGTTAGATTGAACCTGTGAACCTAGTGTTAAGATATACCAATAGCCATTAACACCTTTCCGTTCACCACCTTCCTCCGGATCTTGAGGTATTGAGTGGCAGAACCAGAGAATGGGAATACATAATTGTTATAAATATAATAAAGAAATCAATAGTGTATTGTCTCTTTATTGTTCTACCTAAGCCACAATTTTAATTTATATTTTTAAAAATACATTTGTTAGTCGCTAAAATCTATTTGTCGTGAATAATTATAATTTGATGTGGCATTGCATTTCAATGAATATAATACGAGTACGTAAAATGGAAATTTACATAAATTGCAAATTTTACTAATTTAGTTGTAAACCAGCGTTACCAGATGTCTCTATTTTTGGCGGAACGTTTCGGTTTTTAGACCAAAATGTAAGATTTAAAGAGATTTTCTATTGAACTCTAACTATTATCTAAAGTTTACTTTTAGCGTCACGCTACACACATCAGGGTAGGCAGAGGGAAACTAGTGTTAAGATACTCCGTGCCCTATTTTAATTCTGGAGAATTATCGTTAACTAGTGGAACGCATCACCGCGCTTTACCTCGACNTACATGGCCATATCTAGAGATATTTTCCAGGAGAAGTGGAGAGATAGTGTCTGGACTATAGCTTGGAACAGATTTGTTCGTGTAAAGGTTTTTCTATTATTTTTTCAGGTTTTTTTTATTATTAATCTTTTAAGCCCTTCTCTGCCCAGATTCCTATGTCCCATGAGTCAACCACTGTCCCACCACTCCACATTGGTATCAATCGAAATGGTAAACAAGCAAATGAAAAATTAAGAAACTGGGTGATCTATCCTCAACTTTTCTCTACTTTCTTCTATACGTAACACTTATGTAAGAGTAAGAAGATGAATTTATGGAGATCATGATGTATTGGACATTCAGACAAAATTCTATAGAAAATATTGTAACAACTTATATAAAAATGCTTGTATATAATACCTCTCTATTTCATTATAGAGGTAGTGTATTTTTTATATGAAATTTGTAGTCGTACTAACTTTGCTCGAAACTTGGTAAGGTAGTCCTAATTGCATGAGTTAAATGTAGAGAGGAAAATATTTTGTATGCCAAATACATTTACTTCGCCATTCAATCAACGGCGTTTCCTATTTTTCGTCGAGAATACGAAATAGATAGCAGAAATACTTTTAGTTTTTATATGATACATATTATCTACATTAATAATAAATTTTGAGGTCAGTCGTGGCGCAACGATGGGTTGTGGGTTCGATTCCCATTTGAAGAAATATTTAATATTTTCATTTTCTCGTTCTGATAACAAAATTTGGCGGACAGTGAGAAATGAAAGTTATTTAATTTTAATAGTATTTTAATACCGATTGTTAAAACCCCAGGTTCCCAGGTTCCTCTACCTAATCTGCTATGTGCAGGATGTAGCGTGAAACTAAACAAATATTGAACTTCCTAAATAAAAGAAGAAAAGGCTTAAACTTTATTACACTAAATAATTTTCTTTGCCTGGCATGGCTAGTTTATTAAATAAACAATGCACAATGCACAACAGACGGACAAGAAAAGGTTTCTTTTTTTTCCTTAAAAGGTACGGAACCATAAAAAAATAAGAAAAGATAAAAAAAAATTAAATAAAATATCATATTAATACGATCTCCATCGTTTATAAATAAATCAATTTAATATGTGATTGAATCAATTAGTGATGTAGCCACGCTAACCCACTTCTTGTATTTCGGTGTCAAGGCCACTTGGGTCAATAGAAACAATTAATCTAAAAGGTGTATGTGTAAATATAACATAATTATGATAACAGCTAAATATTTTATTATTTTTAGTTAGATTTAACATTGAAATAAATGGTTATTTTTTAAAATTATATTAAACTTTATATTTCAATCCAATTTCGATGTTTATGGAACTTTAACTGGAAGATAGACAAGGTTGTAGAGTATTTAGACTACCGTTATACCGGGATTCCCCTGTGATGCCATTAGGAAAAACTGCAATTACCACGCGCGTATATATTCATATATATGAAATAACACATAAATTGCTATATTAACGAAGATTCAGTGGAGAGTGGGGAACGAAGTGCCTTAACACTAGGTTCCCTTTGCCTATCCTGCTACATGCGGGATACAACGGGATGCTATTTTTTTACTTGATACTAGCTTTGCCCGCGGCTTCTAACAAATTAAACCTCAAAGTAACGTCATTTGCATTAATTTAGAGGTATTCATCATTTGACAAATGGCAATTTCTATTGTTTTCATCTCACCTTACTGTCATTATATTGTATGAAAATTGTAATTGTTATTTTTTTATATAAAGTTACGGTTCAATGAACTGTAAATAATTTTGTTAATATCAAAATAAAATGCAAAATATATATTTTTTATAACGCTACGCTGTATCCCGTACCTAGCAGGAGGGTTAGAGGGAACCTGTGAACCTAGTGTTAAGATATACCAATAGCCATTAACACCTTTCCGTTCACCACCTTCCTCCGGATCTTGAGGTATTGAGGGGCAGAACCAGAGAATAGGAATACATAATTGTTATAAATATAATAAAGAAATCAATAGTATATTGTCTCTTTATTGTTCTACCTAAACTACAATTTTAATTTATATTTTTAAAAATACATTTGTTAGTCGCTAAAATCTATTTGTCGTGAATAATTATAATTTGATGTGGCATTGCATTTCAATGAATATAATACGAGTACGTAAAATGGAAATTTACATAAATTGCAAATTTTACTAATTTAGTTGTAAACCAGCGTTACCAGATGTCTCTATTTTTGGCGGAACGTTTCGGTTTTTAGACCAAAATGTAAGATTTAAAGAGATTTTCTATTGAACTCTAACGATTACCTAAAGTTTACTTTTAGCGTCACGCTACACACATCAGGGTAGGCAGAGGGAAACTAGTGTTAAGGTACTCCGTGCCCTATTTTAATTCTGGAGGAATTATCGTTAACTAGTGGAACGCATCACCGCGCTTTACCTCGACACCAGAGCGAAGAAGTGAAAATATTTAATATTTCATTTCTTCGAATGGGAACAAGGCACACTTAGTGCCCCTGTGCCACAAATGGCTTCATTAAATTATAAAATTAATAAATTATAAAGAAAATATAATTATTTTACCAATTTAAAAATATTAATCAGCTAACTATGAACAGCATGAAGCTGATCCAATTGAAACATTAGACATACACACGTAAGAGAATTGTGATATCATTTAGTATTGTTTTAACTTTACAATACGTGTACTAAGTAAATAATTATACAATAGTTATTTTCACAGACAAGAGAGAGACTTTTCAAGACAATCAAATATTTTTCTCTCTTTATGTTGAGTGGTTGTGAAATGAAAATAATAATTAAATATTTGCTTATAAAGCTTCAGAGGTAGGCAGAGGAAATCTGGTAACCCAATGTTAAGATACTCCGTTCCCATTAACACAATTCTGTTCTCCACTTTCGAATTTTAGAGGCATAGCGTGTTGAATGATGGGACTCTACATGGCGCTTTTCCTCGTTACCAGACCGAGAAAATTAAAATATTAAATATTTAATTTCTTTGAGTGAGAATTGATTCCCATTGTGTTCGAACCCACCACCTGTCGTCTCAATGGCACGCTTTTGCCACTGGATCTCGTAGGCCAATTCATTTAAAAGATATAACAATTAAGTGAGCACTTAATGTTATACATTCTTATGAAATATACTTTAAAGTAAGTTAATATAATTAAAATAAAGATAAAATGAAACAAGTAAGCTTTTGAAGGTTACGCATTATCAATTCCTTTTTAACTAAAAATATATGAATGCCTTTTATTAACCGACTTCTGTAAAAGGAGGAGGTTATCAATTCGATTATATTTGCAACTGGAACTCGGAACAGCTCAGGGATTTACGTAAGAAAAATCGCCTTTAATGAGTACAAATACCTACTGCCAGATAGATATGAAATTAAACATTTTTTTTTCTATTAAACAACAATTTTTCATAAAAACAAATATAGTGCCTAAATTAACAAAATTTAAATAATATAAATAAATTATGGTATACTTTAAACAAGCGAAACCACGGGGGGACACTTGTTATAATTAAAATGTTAATGTTTTTATTCTTTTTTGTTGTTAATTTTTTTTTACTTACAACTTCAATAATGAAATTATTTTATAAAACAAATAATTTTGTAAGAAACTAGAGCTACCCACAGATAACAATAACAACTTAATACAATATTTTCATTCTTAAAGTTCTAATGAACTAAATTAACGATTTTACGAGTTTAACATAACTTAGCTTAGTTTAACATTCGTATACAAAATACACTGTATTATTAACCTACTGATATTTATCCTGTTAGAATATTTGGAACTAAATGAATATTGAGTTTTTTTATTATTATCCTTATACCTTATATACAAATTTAAATAAAAAAAATACTAAATTGCAAAATTCATGTAATATATTAAGTAAAATAAGAGGTCAAGTGGTACCACTTCATGTTTATAAATTAACTATGTCTAACGCAAAAATGGTTAATATTGATACTACTCTAGTATTAGCGTTTGCAGTGTTTCACAACTGCATAAAGTAAATTATATGTCGACGACCACTCTCAGTACAACTTGCGAGCAAGATATAATATATTGGCGTGGAATAAGTTTTTAGGGTTCCGTATATCAACAAGTAAAAACTGAACCCTTCAAAAATCAATCTATTTGTTGCCAGTTTGCCCGTCTGTCAGGGCCATGTATTTCGATATCGTTTAAATGTATCAAGCTAAAATTAATATCATATTATATTCATGAGTCCCTAGAAGCATAGAAAAAAGCATCAAAATGCACCATAATCAAGGAATAAAATCAATTATTCCTCGATTATGGTGCATTTTGTATGAAGTTCGCCGCGTAATCAAAACCTATAGGGTACTTCCCGGGGACCTACAGTAATGAAATTGACATGAAGTAAGTACCTACAATACAAATAAAGGAAATAACTCGAAGTTAAAATTTATAGATATTTCAAAGAAAAAAAACAATGGTAAAAACAACAATTACCATATTATATTATTTCACAATAATGGCCTAGAGATAATTTCATGGAACATAAGTACGACCCCTGCCCTAAATCAATGTTATCTCTGCTTTTACAAAAGCTGCTGCAAGCTTCACAGGATTGTGATATAAACCGGAGAGAGGGAATTAAGAAGATTTATCATGCATAAGTCTTTATATTATGTATGTATATTAATAAATATTATAAAGTGGGGAAAGGAAGTGTCTTAATGGGAACGGAGTGTCTCAGCACTAGGTTCCCAGGTTTTCTATATCTACCCTGTTATATGCGGGATATAGCGTGGATAGCTCGTTAAAAGCTATAATTAGATTTATGTATATCTAAAGTTTATATTGAAAACTAAAAAGATTTAAAAAGTGATAAAAAAAAGATTTGTTTTTATGATTTAATGCCTCTGAGTGATAAGTAAGCCAATTATCTGAGATTCTTTAAGTAAATGGCAATAAAGATACTTTACTACTGGCATAATTTTATGTACGAAAAATTCTTGTTGAACTAATATGTAGGTAACAAAGATAACAATTCCGCTCATATATTTTTATTTAATAATCTCACACGTAGAATCTTAAAAGATATATTTATTTATTTTAATATTTGTCATAATAATTAGCTACTTAATTTTAATAACGTTTACATCGTGGAAACAAATACTAGAATTACTGATATTAATTATTCATAAATTCTCACGTTCAAAAAAAACAAATAACCAAATTAGTCGAGCTATTATAATTACAATTAAATTGACTTAATTATACTTAATAATGGAATAACCTAATTAAAATTGATTAAATAAAGCAAAAGAAAAACTTACTTTTCAGCCTTGTATTCCGATATTAATTTTCATTTATAAACACACAAACACTAGTTGACGCGATCGAGCGACAGGCTGCGACTGCGCACCTCCACAGTTGTGCGTTGTCAGATTAAACTTGCGGTATATCATCAAACGATGGCTGTACTATATCTATATGTTATATGTCAAAATTGTGGAGATCTCTTCACAGGCACATATCAAAATATTTATGGCTTATCCTTTAATATGCTTATGTAGTCTTTTAACATGATAAATAGATATTCTTAACTAATAAAATATATTTTAAGCAGCACGAACGCGAATAAATATAAAATTAAATAATATTTTTATATATAAATGTAATATCTTATACAGACATTTAGATTTACGTATTTTTGAGTATTAAAAACACTGTTTAGTCGTCATTTAGACAAATATCACGTAGAAATTTTTCAATTAATTCTTTGCTTAAAATTATATTTTTCATATTTTTTTTAATAAAACCACAATAAAAATTAATATTCGACACGCTTGCACACTGCAAAAGAATATTACATTTGACAGGTCTGGTTCGAACTAAAAATATAGCAGCGTTCAAGGTCGGGTCAAGGTCAAGCAAAAATCTAGAATATAAATTGTAATTATTTGCAAATTTATTTCTAATGTTCTTTCAATAATACAATAAATTATTAACTAAATAAATATTCAAAACTAAAAGTACAATTGTAAAATGAATGCAGCTTTACTTTACTTTTTAATGAAGGATAGTTCAGTACCATTGAGGAAAAATTTCTTTAGTGTTTTTGTGAGTCATTGCTATTTGCTTATATTTAAAAATAATGGCTCTTTTTCAGGGAATACCCGTAAACCTGATATTACTCAATTTGTTACAGTATATATTTTTATATACTTAGTAGGAAAAAATCTCACTTCCTAGAGATTCAAGCTTTTTATTTTATATTTTAATTCTGTTTTCACCATATCATTTCTTCACTCTGGAGTCGAGGAAAACCGAGATTGACTTACGCCACACAACGCAATGCCTCCAGAGTTTTGTGCAAAATGGAGATCGGAGTGTCTTAACACTAGGCGTCCTCTGCCTGCTTCTGTTATGTACATGAATGTAAACCTTGCAACATTATATAGGATTATAATTTGGCGACTTATAATACATACATTTTATATTAATGTAGAGCCGGAAACATTTAAAATTTATAATGTTATATCGTAAAAGACTAGTATTTTTGCGAAAATCACGGGCGAAGTCGCAAGCGGGACACTAGTAATGATATATAATATATCTTACTTCCACGTAATCTAAGAGATGGTAGACGTACGTACGTCGTAGATGATAGTTAACGTCAATTCCTTTTATCTCTTTACCTTCGCTTATTTATAGATAGAAATAATACTGTAAAATTTGTCTATTGTCAGATATTTTATTATTTTTTAGGGTTCCGTGCCTCAAAAGATATAAACGGAACCCTTATAGGACCGAAGAGAATGTCACCGTCAAGAGAATGAGCGAAGAAGATAGAAAGGCAAAAGAATTATAAAGCAAGAGTGATGAGACAGCCAAGGATCTCATTTGACCTTCGAGAACACAGTATCGATGATACTGGAGGAAACTAATGTAATAAATAACATGAGGACCCCTTAAAAAAGGACATCTTTCATCATCAACATACCAACCGGATAAAAATATTATTTAAATACAATCAAATGTCGTGTGAAAGACAGTGTCCTACTGCATCAAGATGGCGTCATTGTTATTAAAAAATATTTACTTGTTCTAAATGACAAATATGAAACTTTATGACTGTGTGTCAGCTCATAATTTGTATTTTAATTTGCAATGTCCTTCGTTTAAGAAACCGCGATTAGGAAATAATTCTATATTATTTATACTCCACATTCCTATCGTTACGTGATCTAGAATTATAATTATTTATCATCTGTAGGAGATGGCGTAACGTGAATGATAATAACTACACGTGCATCATGATAAAAAAACCGGTTAAGTGCGAGTCGGACTCGCCCACCGAGGCTCCGTACCAATTTAGGATTGTAGGTCAATGGAAAGTGCAAACTTATAAAAGTTGACTAACTTAAATTTGCGGGCATATGCACTCATTTCGTATGAAATGAACTAAAAATATGTTTTTTAATGATTTTTTCTATGAAATATCTATAAATTTTTACTTTTCGGATTATTTCCTTTACTTAAGTGGCAAATTTCACACAAAATGCCGTAAAATCGATGCACAAACGCTCGGATTTTTTGATTGCATTAACTTACAAAATAAATACCTTTGACAGATAGACAGACGGAGAACAAAGTGATCCTAAGTGTTCCTTTTTTACTTTTTCAGGTACAGAACCCTAAAAATTATATTCTAAATTATATCTTCATTAAGTTATGCTATGCTTTTTAGTTCTTCACATCGATCATTTTTAACGTAGTTTTTTTTTTCAAATTAAGATCATTAGAATTTCAAAAAGGAGAGCTACTATTATATAAAATTAATAGATATTTATGTATATAGGAATTTCCTGCTTCTACACAAAATCACTGTCTATTCATTTTCATTATTCAGTCCATTCGCAATAGGACGCCAATAACGATACAGAATGATTTAAATATGTATTTCTAAGCCGCTCTCAAGTCTGAGAAAGAAGTTGACATGCATGTTTTCACACATAAATCTATGAATAAAAATAGCGGAACTAAAATATAAAATTTTTGAACAGTTTTGCAGTTTGTAATAACTATAGTTCCTTGTGATTTCGATGTACGTACTTAAGAATCTAGACTTGTTATTTATTATGAATTGGGTTACATTGTAATTAAAATATAAAAAAATGAAATAAATCCCGAAGGGGACCAAGGGTTCAGAATAACATAAACCTCTAACCTCTTCGATGCGGTACCTACATATTATTATTAACTTTTATATGCTCAGTTCCTACAGAAACAAGGTAAATCCAAATTGAAAGGTTCCATTAAATATAAGGAAAATAATAATATGAATTTTAAACATGTCTGTTACTAGCAAAATTATTTGTCTCCAAATATATAATATGAGGAAAAATTATAGACCAACTGTATCAACATGTAGCTCAAACCACTACCTACCTGTTGCATAGCAAGCATTCGTTCAAAGTATTATATAAGGAAAAATATTATTTGTTAAAAAAAAATAAGCCGCTTAAACAAACACAGGAACGGGAACGGGAACACAGGAAGAAAGTTAATGTATCTTGATATAACTATTTCAAGTTTAGCATAATAATGATAATAAAACTATTTTAAAATGTTTTTATAGAAATATCTTTAAGATCCTTAGAAATGTTCACGCAATTTNAAACTACGAAAATGCGGGTTGCATTAGGGTTTAATTAATTTTCACATTATCTTAAGTGCTTTGCAAACATACATTATATGAATAATCCAGTAGTAAAAGCGGGCGAAGCCGCAAGGGGGTCGCTAGTATATATATATTTTTAATAGTTTTATAAGCCGCTCTCAAGTCTGAGATAGAACTTGAGATGCATGTTTTCATACATAAATTATATATCTATGAATGAAAATAGCATCTCAAGATCAATCTGAGACTTAAATATTTTAAGCGATTTATATATTAATACGGACCTAAAATATAAAATTTTTGAACAGTTTTACAATTTGTTTTAACTATAGTTACTTTCGATTTCGATGTACATACTTAAGAATCTAGACTTGTTATTTACTATGAAGGGGGTTACATTGTAAATATGAATATAGAAAAGAAAGTAATAATTAAAATATAAAAAAAAGTTATCCCGAAAGGGGGCCTTGGCCCCCTGAACTCTTGGGTTCAGAATAACATAAACTAGGTAATCTCTTAGATGCGGTACCTACATATTATTATTAAGTTGTATTTGCTCAGTTCATACAGACAAGGTAAATCCAAATCGAAAGGTTCCATTAAAGTTATAAAAATATAAGGAAAAAAATATTATGAATTTTAAACATGTCTGTTACTTGCAAAAATTATTTGTCTCCAAATATATAACATGAGGAAAAATTATAGACCAACTGTGTCTACATATAGCTCAAACCACTACCTACCTATTGTATAACAAGCATTCGTTCAAAGTATTGTATAAGGTAAAATATTATTTGTAAAAAAAATATAACTTAGGTCGATTTATTTTGTTTGACTATAAATAACATAATAAGATTTTGGAAATTTTACAATATTATTTCTGTTAAACAAACACGGGAACGGGAACGGGAACACGGGAACACGGGAACACGGCTAATTTATCTTGTTTACCATAATGATAATAAAACTATTTTAAAATATTTTTTTATAGAAATAGCTTTAAGATCCTTAGAAATGTTCACGCAATTTTCCACGTGAGAAAATCCTCTATTTACAAGTATATTGTTATTTGTCACACGTGACTGTTTCTTTAGCGAAGCTATTGAACTGACTGGGCTGGAGACAACCTCATACTAACATAATAATATATAGTACTGACTGCATGTACTTTATTTAGAATTTATTTATACAATGTATGTTTAAAATATATGTATAATTGTATGTTTATTAAGAATCATTTTTAGGGTTCCGTACATCAAATTTAAAAACGGAATCCTGATAGCTGAAATAATTTTCAAATAATCAAGTCTATGATCCCTTGAAGTACAGAAATAAGCTTCTAAATTAACGCAATCAAAAGATACGAGCATTTATATATCGATTTTGCTTCATTTTGTAAATAATGTAATGTAATTCTTCGCGTAATAAAAACCTATATAATATAGTTATGAAACTTAGCACGAAGTGAGAACTGACATTACAAATTAAGCAAAAATATGAATAGCGAACATTTTTAGAAAAATATCACTATAAATTTTTCTTTCTTTTTTCAGAAAAAATCGTACTTGTCGTAGACATACAATCAGAAATTGGTACGGTACGGAACCTTGGATGGGCAAGTCCGACTCGCAATTATCTGTTTTTTTAGTATATTCATCAAAACCAAGCCTAAAAGAAATATTTTAGCGTAATTTTCTAATTTTAAGTTAATAAATGTACTTATGTGTGATATGGAATATTTCCACGAGAATACAGTATTTAATTATTTTATGTCACGTGCGCAAGTACTCGTAAATACAAGTATTTTTCTTGCGGCAACTAACGTTTATTCTTTGACAATCAACTGTAAATCCCGCTGATAAAATATATCTCTTAATGTAAACACTTTAATAATACTTTAATAACTTCTATAGTGCTTATATATATTGTATATTATATTATATGCATTTACAATACAGATATATAAATTACAGCCGCACACAGCATGGTAGGCAGAGGGAACCTAGCGTTAAGACACTCCGTTCCCCACTTTCTACCGAATTCTGGAGACATTGCCTGTTGAGTGACAGAAATCTTGTCTCGACCCAACCAACCTATTTTACAGTGACACTTTGTGCCCCTGCCCAGACTGTATAGCTATACTACATGAACGATTTTTATTCAAATTGGTCTGTGAAAACAGTCAAAGAAAAATATTAAAAATCATTGATTCATATTTTATTATTTATTTTAAACGTCCCTATATTGTTATTTTATCAAATATTATATTTAATTAAATGTATAGACATTTAGATACCGCACCCAAATCGTTCCTCTTAACATCTCCTATCCTACATTCAAGGATTTCTGGTAGAGATCTCTATTAATAATAAGTTATCAGTTCTACATATTCTTTCTGTTATTATATGTTTTCTTTCTCGTGTGGTACATAAATAAGTGTAATACAATATTATTATCCTGTGGACTTTTATTTACATTAATGAGAATATTTGATACAGTTTTTAATCGACTTCATTTATAAAAAAAGGAGGTTTGTTAACTTACTTTTTGATGTGTGTGCGCCGATTTCTCCATTATTTGTGGACCGATTTTTTTTATGTGAAAGAGCATACTTTTCCATTACCACCAAGTCAGGATCTGATGATGGAATCCCAAAGAAACCCTCAAATTTTATAGGCGCGTACTCTATGTATTTTATATAATTTCTTATAATAAGCATATTTTAACTTCTAGTCATGAACTGGAGATGATGATAGGAAAGAACTCCTAAGCAATTATGTGTTCGTGGATAATCATTTCGTCTTTTCGTAGATATTATAGGTACTTTTAACTATAGATAAAATACCTCAAAAATAAAATAAAAGTAGTGGATGAAGTACCTAATAAACTCTCTTTTGGAAATAGTTTTAAAAAATACAATACTTGTATACTACATGACTAGATCTTAATCATCTTAACAAGACGATGAATAACAATTTTGCTTTCGTTTATTATCAGGCGTTTTTAAGCAAAAGATAAAAAATAAATTCGTTTCTTTTCAGCTTCGTGCCTTTTCCCCCATAGTAAGTTAAGCCGAGCCGTGAGATAAAAGGAAAGCAAGCCAGAAAAAGTTTATTTTACAGGTTGCGATTGATGGGGCACTTTATTAAAATAGCTATAGTAGTAATACGCTAATAACACTGTAACTAATATTGTTGAATGATATAATTATATAAAAGTTATGAAACTCTTTCAGATTTGAAAATCTTAAACTTGATAGAAAATGCCTTAAATTATTTTCTTTTTTTATATGAATTACGTATTAAATAGTTTACATGTAAAAACACCCAACAGGCACTTTATTTTCAAAGTTTAAAAGTACTTTAATACAATTTAATAAAACATTTTTCAATAGATCGACTTGTTATATACATAAAAATATAGTTTTTACCGCCAATGCGTTTTTAAAAAAGAATTTTGTTTAGATTTTTGGGAAACCGTATGTATATGTTCACAGGGGCACAAAGTGTGACTGTAAACGCGACTGCTTGTGGGTTCGATAGCCACTCGAGGAAATGAAATACATTAAATTTATATTTCCATTTCTTCGCTCTGGTGCCGAAGCAAAGCGCGGCGTTGAGTTTAGCCACTTAACACTTTAATTAATTTAAAATTATTATTTATCTTCACTTTCTTTAAATTTGTTATTAGTATAAAAAAATACCAACCAAAAAAGTAGTAATACTATTTTAAAAAAAACTATGTTTTCTTATAAATAAGTACATTTATTATAATAATTTATTAAACATAATTTTAGCATATTTTATACATTATTTACATAGGTACAAAGCATTCCATCAGCCATACAGAGCCATAATTAACTTAAATTGAAATTAAAAAACTTAAATTGAATTAAAATTAAATTGAATTAAATAACTTAAATTGAAATTAAATATTAATTTATTCTATTCTATATCAATCCGTAGCGACAGGTGAATGATCGTGCTTTGGATGAACTACTTTCTTTTCTGTATCCTCTGTCCTTTTCTTCAAAGGTCCATGTTTCCAGTTCTCTGGATAACCATATTTGTCTACGTCATCCCACCATTGCTGCTCACCAGACCCCCAAATTAAATATACAACGTTTGTTCCAATTAATACGGCAAATATTGTCCAAAATGCCGTACGCCATTGTTTAATTGTTTGCTGTAACGTAATTATGTTATTTTAGATAAATATCCAAATAATAACAATAATAAGCATTTAATTTTATATATCTCTTTTTACAGATATTGTTAGAAGTGTTAAATTAAATTAATGAATTAGTTTGTTAGTTATTATCACTAGTATATAATAGTTATTATTGTATATCTCCAAAACAAAACCTAGCAATAATAACTAGTGATATAATACTACTTAGGCACCTATGATTTTATATACTACTAGCGGACCCGGACGTGGCTACACCTGCTTCAAATATAAGAATATAATTTCTATAGAAATATAATTTCAATCTAGATGAAATGCTAAAAGTGACTATTATATTTATTTTCATAAGGATGAATATCAAAATGACGCGGTAACGAACGCGGTCGCGTAGCGACGACGGTTGTTATTAACATGGCAGAATAAATTGCATGTCAAATTAGAAAGTATTTTAATTTATTAGTATATATGTGTAATGTAATATTATATAGCCTATAGCACTTCTGAAGAATGCAGCTTTCATACAAAACAAAAATAAAGTAAATCGATCCAGTAGATCCAGAGATCTTAGCGTTCAAACAAACAAACAAACAAACAAACAAACATACAAACAAACTCTTCCGCTTTATTATATTAGTATAGATAGATTGAACGTTTAGTGATAGAGTTTGAAAATACCAACCAATATAAAAAATAAAACATCTAATATTCTTGGCAGAGACGTTAGTAAGTTCAATAACCTCGCAAGACTTAATTTAATTATGTTTTTTTTTATAAAATATAATAAAAAATATAAGATTAAATTGATTCCGCGTCGCTAGTTCCATTTTCACCTTTGACCAATCTAGGTGAACTCAAGTATGACATTTTAGTCTCGCCTGCCCCTTGCAAAAACACAATGACGCTTGCGAACGTTTTTATACTAATTTGTAGGTTAATTCATTTCAGCTAATAGTTCAATTACTAGAGCACAATAGGATGTACTAAATCCTTGTTAGAAAAACTAAATTCTTGTTAGAAGATGAGACTTTTATATTATGTTACTTATAAGCTGAAAATTTCATATAATTAGCTTCACGCTGTATCCCGCGCACTGCATGGAAGACAGAGGGAACTTAGTGTTAAAACACTGCGTTCCCCATTTTCCACTGACAGCATTTCAGCCATTTGCTGGATACATTGTGTGTTCTCCTCGACATCAAAGCGAAGAAATGAAAATATAAATTTAAATAAATATTTTATTTCCTCGAGTGGGAATCGAACCCACAATCAGTCACGTTACCTTGCGAAACGACTGGCCTGAGTATATATCTAATTGTAATATAATCATAATAATAATAATAATAAAGCCTTTATTAACAATCTAAATAATCATAATTCAGAGTTTATATTGACACCGGTAAAGATTGTTTTGCCTTACCATAGGCCTATCTATAATATCTATAATAATATCGAATACCTTTAACCAACAATACTTACATCAGGTGTCAATAGCCCAATCATATAGGGTGTTATCATCCCTGATACAGCGGCCAAGCCGTTCACGAATGCTGAACAGGTACCAGCATAGTTGGGTGCTATATCCATGGCGTTGATTTTCACACTGCTATAGAAACCTCCCATGAATACCATGGATACCACAAAGAAACCCACTGCTTGCAAGCGATCGCAGCCCGAATACGAAGCCAGAATAATAAAGATGGCTGGTAATGTAGAGGCTGAGGGAAAAAATGACGTTCCGTAAGCGTGATGAATTCAGGGACATATTTTATTAAAGCCGTAAGTCGTGGAACGAGTGACATTGCGGGAAAAAAAGGTTTATTGTTTCCGATTGAAAAAGTGAATATTTGCATTTGCAGGGTTTTTGTTGGAGAATTACGTGATCGGGCTTATTGATGTGGGGTTTAGCTGAAATTTAGTATATAATATTTCATAGTTATTATTTTGGCTAATATTAATATTTGCTGTTCAAACCAATCAAAAAATTAAAAGACTGAAGTGCAGTGGGGTTCGTATTCAATTTGAAATTAAAGTTGTAAAGTCAAATCATATTTTTTTTAGGTTCCCACTGTATCATCTTTCAGCTGAGTTCTCGAGGCACTGCGTGTTAAGTAGCAGATCTCAACGCCGTTTTGCCTTGTTATAAGAGTGAAGAAATTAAAATATTAAATACTTCCCTTGAATCTACTTTCATTGAAAATCGAACCCACAATCGTCGCGTTTACACTTAGTTTGTATCCTTACGGTACGATGGCCACAAATCTTACGTAGCTTAATGCAATTTTTATCAAATTTTGTATACTTACATATAGTAGTATAAATTTTTCTTCCAGTTGATATACTGTGCCAATTTTTACGAATACAGATATCACATATGTTAGCAAACACGAACGAAGAAATATACATTGCTATATAAGGGAGGGCAGCCATCAGCCCCGTGTCTTTTATATTGAACTTGAGTACATCTGAGAAATATTTCGGCAAATCAGTAATCATCGTGAAATATCCCCAATCGTGCCCAACCTGTAAAAAAGAGATATATTTCTCATACAATTTTTCTTCCCTTAACACCCCATTTAACTGATGTTATTCCAGTTTCACGTTTTACCCGCATAGCATAATAGGATAGAGCGAGAGACACTAATGTTAGACACTCCGTCCTCCGCTATCCGTCTAATTGACGTAGAGTTTTATTTAATCATAATCCACGGAAAATAATATAAATAATACCTACTAAGCAAATGAACATTAAAAACTATTACTTACAGCAGCTATAACCAGACTCCATAGGGGAGCAGATCTCAATATAGCTTTGAAAGGAACAGGGTCTAATTTCTTATGTAAACCAGAAGCAGCAACGTTCGCGTTCAAATAATTCCTTTCTTCATCCGAGATGAATGGATGTGAATTGGGAGTGCTATAGCACAGAAGGGTCTGAAAGGTTTTAAAATATGTTTTTATATATTTCTTTTAAGCTTAATATGAGAAATTACCAAATAACGTATATATTATGTAAAAGCACTTGCTCTAATATGTGAGGGTAATTGAATTAATAATTGAATTTTTGAAGATTTTAAATGTGTTATTCTACACTGATGGTAAAAAAATATATTAGGAAACGTATAAAAAAAATCATTATTCTAAGCAAAAGTGAATATTTTTAAAAATTTCCCTACAGATATGCTGACAACATAAATAAATTGTAATAATTGTATTTATAAGAATTTGGCTTAGTGGTCAAAACCCTTGAACGATTTCGAACGGCGTAGGTTCAAATCCTCCCACATTATTTTTTCATATATTTTCAAAAATATTTTTGCTTATATACTATAGATATATGTTTATGTAGTTACAACCTGCAATCTATGAATTGAAAAAAAAGTCATTTTTTATGAGAAAAACTGAAACTCCGTTACGGATACTTACAAAGAATATAAACCATATGACACCCATTCCTCCAAACACATAAAACACATTGGCCCAGTCCCCATTATCAGCTAGCATTAACCCAGAAATGTATGGCCCCATAATATTTCCAATTTGAGCGCCGCCAAATATCATCGCACCGAAGCGGGATCGCTCGGAAGGTGGTACCCAACGAGCCATCAGCAATACAAAAGCAGGAGTTACTGGACCCTTTAAAAATTAAAAAATTATATTAAAATAAATAATATTAAATAAATAATTTATTTTTTTAATTATATTTAATATAGAAGCTGTTTTGGTGCAAGGGCACAAGCGGGTGACTGTAATTCAATTGTTGTGGATTCGATTACCACTCGGGGGAATGAATTATTTCTTATTAGTATATTAATTTCTTCGCTCTAGTACCAAGGCAAAGATCGACGTTAAGTTCCGCCACATCAGTTGGAAATCGGAAAGCAGAGAACAGAATGTTTTCAAAGTAGGTTCTATCTACCTATCTATATAGCAGATATGCGGGTAAAACCACATACCTACAACAAATATTCTTTGTTGATAAGAAATTTGTATTGATATATTTTTTCATTGATAAAACTCTAACTATTCTATGAACGTGACGCACGTTTGCTCTCGCGGTCACAGTTTTTGTTTTGTTTCTTCTAATCTTATAGAATTACGTAAAAAAGTAAATCGATAAAGTTTTCTAGCTAACGGTACTTTAAAGTTGATAAAGATTACAATTGATATGTCAAAGAATTTGACGTTCATATTTTTTATATTATTATTATTAAACATATTTCTTACACCTAGAAATAGAATTTTGAATATATTGAAACTTGTTATAGCCTTTGAGTTAATCTATATAGTACTTATATTTTTACAGAATTAAAACTAAAAGGGCTCGAGTTCTAATTGTTCAATTCTAGGTCTTAAATTGTTTAAGGTGTGGTATCGAAATATACCATTTGAAATGTTCGATCTAGACCAGACTATTTTATTATTATACTTAAATCTGTAATGCTATAACAACATAAAATAGTAATAATATAANGTTACTCGATCGGCGGATCAACAGTGGTCTATGGGTGGGGGACCTAAATACCTATCCATTTCACCCCCTTGTATGTTCAGCAAATTTCAATGGTTCAGCAGATATTTGAGAATTTGTGGTACTGTTACTTCTGCATTACAATAATAATATTTTTCCAAATATATTTGCTTAAAATAATACAAATGTATTCGACTATTTTACAATTATAAATAAATATTTTGACTGATAATAAATATTTCTGAATTCTACATTTAAAATAAACAAAAACAGATACCAATATAAAAATAACACCTACCTCACCAAGTCCACTTAAGACTCTCATGAAGAAAAGACCAATCGCACCGCCTTTTGTTACGAAGAATGGAGTGAAGACAGTCGACAAAGATGTGCACAGTAAACTTAAGCCAAGTGTCCATTTACCACCGAATTTTTCAGCAAGAATACCCCCAGGCAGATGTGATATCACGTAGCCGTAATAAAAAGCACTTAATAGTAGACCTTGTGTGCTTTCAGACCAATCGTACCGCTCTCGAGACTAAAATAATAAATATAAATACATTAATATATAAGAGGATCGGTTATAATATTAACATCAGCTTCACGCTGTATCCCGCATGCTACCTCTGCCTACCCTGCAGAGGGAATCCAGTGCTTAAACACTCCGTTCCTCCCTTTCCGCCGTATTTTTCAAAGCATTGGTGCCACAGTGGAGAAATAAAAAATATTAAAAATATACTAAAACCACTTAAATAATCGAACTGTCAACCGTCGCGCAACCGGCTTTTTATTTATTTTATTAATTGGTACAATTTAATGTAATGAAATCTATAAGCTTTGAAACCTTTGAAAAAGGTTATATAATTAATTGGAAGCTTTTGAAAGCATTCAATATTCAGTATCTCAAAAGAGTGATGTATTATAAATTATTTTTATGAGATAGATCTTTTCACCCCTGCCTTGTTACGATTTACTTCGGTTTTACTTATTAAAAAGATCGTATAGAAACGTCAATGTCAAATACAATTTCAAGAGTTCTAAGGTTAAATTTAAATAGAAGGAAACATAAAATTATTTTACTCTGCCTTTTTTATTTAAAAATTACCTTCGATTTTATAAGGAAGTTTTCTTACGGTTTCGATTTTTAGCTTTACGATGTATCACGCACTTAGCAGGATAGGCAGAAAGAATCTAGTGGTAAGATACTTTGCTCCCTTTAAAAAGTTTTTGTTTTCCACTTTCCGCATTTTGCTTCATGATCAGAGTGAAGAAATGAAGATATTAAATATTCCATTTCCTCGAGTGGAAATCGAACCCAGAACCTGTCGCGTTTAGAGTCATACGTTGGTACTCCTGCATCACAATTTTTTTTATTATTATATTAATGTAGGTAAGGTTTTCCAGTATACGAATAATTAGTGTATTTTTAGAGTTCTAACTAACATCTAACTTTTTCGGAGACTGACTGATATTTTCTAATACTCCTTACTCATGACTTACAGCCTTATCTTAATACAAATTATAAAATCACAATTATGTTAAGAGATAGCTTACAAGTAAAAATTACAGGGGGATCGTCTTAGGGGGGTCGTAGTCGCACTCTTATCGTCTCAGTGATAATGTAATCACAAAAAATATAGCACTTCTGCATGTCCAACTGTCACTTGAGATACAAATATTTACTGAGTCACAGGATTACCAGCAACTCCAACGGATCATATCTTATATTATATGGATTGATTATTTTGACAACTGCCTATCGGGACGACGATTGTTGGTACTTATTATATTTATCTTATTCATATTATTATTATTATTAATTTATATTATATTATATTTTTTGAAGTTATCTAATAAAAACAATCGTATTCGGTCAACAAAATTGATTCTAAAAGCATGGGTAATAGGGTTTTGTCTAAAAACTTAAGACTGTTTTTATTAGTATTATAAATAGATCGACAAAAATAATTAAATTACTTTACATTATTGCTAATTGGTGAGCGTTATGTAAGAATGGATTAAGCCAGATGGAATGGAGGCCAGTCGTGGCGCAGGTGCACCAAGTGTGCTGCAAAATCGTTGTGGTTGTGGGTTCGATCCCCAGTTGAGGAAAGGAAATATTTAAATTTATATTTGCTTGGTTTATCATGCCTAAAATCGATGTGCATGCAAAATTCATTTTAAGTTTGTCGCTTAATTCGTTTTTACATAACGTAGTACAATTAATTACACTTCTGATGACCGCTAACACGTTTATGATTATTATATCAATATTTGAACTAAGAAAGGCTATTGTTCTCTTATATCTAAACAGTTTCATCATGAAAAGACTATAACGGCACAATATCTGGCTATAAACGCAAAGGTTATGGGTTCGATTCCAGCTCGAGGAAATGAAATTTTCTTCTTCGCTCTGGTGTCGAGGCAAACCTCCAAAATTCGGCGAAAAACGGGGAATGGGACGTTTCTTAACACTAGGTTCCCTCTGCCTATCCTGCTGTGTGCAGGATATCGAGGATATCTCTTATTATAATTGTGATACGTCCAGGAACGTGAGGCTTAAATTTTTTTTATTTTAAATATGGTTATATGGTACATTAAATACTTACCGGAATAAAAACTGAGGTAGTGTTCGTTGACTCTGTGACAACATCTGGAGCTGGACAAGTTTCCCCCACAATGTGTCCTTCGGATGACACATGTGTCACCATTTGAACTATGGTGACACTCAAACATACGCGCATTGTAAAAGCATTTGCCAAAGCAAATAGTCCCAGTATTCCGAAAACATAGCGCTGAGGTATTATAAGTACTGTGAATGTAAATAAAAAAAATATTATTATTATTATAGAAAATAATAAAAAAAAAATTTTTTTTCTAAGACTAATAAGAGAATAGTTTACGTTAGTAAATATCTGTTTGTGAACTTTATATTAGAATTAGTAATTGTATAAACTTAATGTAAATAATGAAAATCATTAAAAATTAAATAAGCTTGACTTAAAACGGATAATTTACTTCAATTACCTTTTAAGAACTAGGATATTTTATTAATTTAAATTTAGTTTTATTAATTAATTTAGTTTCATCGTTTAGTTCTAGCATTCAATATGCAATGACTCTTGAAATCAGCGGAGAATGGAGAGCGAAGTGTCCTAACACTAGGCTCCCTCTACATCTTGGTTTTTTTTTATTTCAAATATTTAATTTAGGCACATTATATTATGATATAAGTTACCCGATATACATTTGATGCTCAGTTAAGGTTGTGGACCAATTTAAGGGTTCTAGGTCAACAAAATAAAACTTATAAAAGTTGACAGAGTGAAATTTGCGCGCGTTTGCGCTCATTTTGTATGAAATGAACTATAATCATAAGTTTGTAATAGTTTTTTATGATATAAATATAAATTGACAAACTTAAGTTATAGTTATTTATGTTTAATTGTAAATATATTATAATTGATATTATGGTTTACTTTGAGTTTAGGTTATAAGTAATTGCCAAAATATACTCTATGCACAACCGACAACAAATGCAAGATGCTATTTAAAAATTCTAAATACATAAAAAAAATACAAATAAATTGTAATTAGTGCTCACCTTTATTTAAAACTCTCCGCCACCCAGTTAACGTCATGATTATAAATTAATGTTATTTTTTATATATGTTACAACACTCGCGATAACCGTCCTGTCTATGAATGAGAACGTATAGCGTTCTGAAAATTGTAAAAAAACAATCCTTTATATAAGTGTTTTACGTTATAATATATATTATATATATATAGTTAGTAAACAGTGAAAAATGCGTCACAGAAAAGAAAAACTATATGAAAATTCAGGATCGGGAAAGACTTGCTTCAGCTGTCGCACCATTTATCTCCGCGTCATCAAGTCTATTGATATGAAACACAATTGTCATATGACACTATCAGTGATATGAAAGAATCTCTTGTGGTAGTCAAATATGTAAGATAATATCAACTCTATGTAGGTTATGTTCTGAAAAATGTTATTTTAGATAAACTAAGCCGTAATTCTGTTTTGTTTTTAACATTAATAAATGTAGATCTAATTTTAAATAACTGATTTAACGTCTTGAAAATTTATTGAAAAAATAATTATTAACCTTATATAATTTTTAATATAGAAAAAAATATATTAGATTTTCTACAATATAGAGATAATTCAATTAGATTGTATAACTCGCTAATATGAATTATTTTTTTTTAAATATTTAGTTCCTTGTAAGTTTTTTTTTTTTTTT
>JAKRZM010001013.1:316422-365017 GCA_036379175.1 Heliconius cydno galanthus | reverse complement strand
AACACAAATGTTATTATTTTTTTTATTACAAAATAAATTAAAAACTTAAATTAAATTAATGACTAGCAGGTACGGAACATCTTCATTTCTTTTCTGTCGTTTCATTATTAGGTGCCTTTTCAGAATCGGCATTTCTTAACGGTAGCGGCCCGTGCTTCCAGCCTTCAGGATAGCCATGTTTCTTTACATCGTCCCACCATAGCTGTTCTCCTTTGGCGAAGAACAGGTAAACTATATTTGTTATAACTAAAATAGCTAGACAAACCCAAAATGCCACGCGCCATTGCTTGAGTGTTGACTGAAAAACAAAAACAGAAACTTTCAAGTATAATCTACGATGTGGCTAATCGTGGTGCAGGCGTCATGTAAATACGACAGGTTATAGGTTCAATTCAAACTCAAGAAAATGAAATATTTTGTATTTTCATTTCTTCGCTCTTGGGCTGAAGCTAAACGCGATGTTAAGTTTCACCACTTAACACGCAATGCTTTCAGAATTCACCAAAATTTGTGTAACGAAAGTGTTTTAACATTAAGTTCCCAGGTTCCTTCTACCTAACCTGCTGTTTGCGGGATACAGCGTGAAGCCCCTATTTACATATATTTGCAGATATATCCGATATCTAGTTTTTATCATAAACAGCACGAGATGGAATTTTTGTTACTATCTGTGACATCATCAAAACAATGATAATAAGCTTAAAGACATTGATGAGCTCAAGTGTCCATGGATATATATCAAAATATTATACATATGATTACATATCTTTCATCTTCAGCCTACCTGATCTTAAAACGTGACTTACATTTGGCGTCAGTAGACCTATCAAATATGGTGATATAATTCCTGATATGGCAGCTATCCCGTTCACCATGGCAGTTGTGGTTCCAGCGTAGTTAGGTGTAATGTCCAAAGCATTTATTTTCATTCCACTGTAGTAAGCTCCCATGAGAGTCATAGCTGCGATAAACCAGAATACAGCTAATGTTGTATCACAACCGGAGTACGAAGCCAAGATAATGCAAATTCCTGGTCCAGTAGCAGCTGAAAGAAATATTCTTCGATTAAATTATTAACTTCTCATGTTTCACGAGAAAATTTAATTAAATAATTCTATTTTTTATTATTAAAATCAAATATAATTTCTATTATTACCTATCGTTGTATAAATCTTTCTTGCATTTTTGATATTATGGAATTTTTTCTTAATGCAAAAATCACATAGAAGACCAAAGAAGAAAGACGCGATCCACATCGCCACGTAGGGCATGGCAGAGAGTAATCCAGCCGATTTAATATTGAATTTCAGGACATCCGTCATATACTTAGGTAAATCAGTAACCATTGTAAAATAACCCCAGTCGTGACCAATCTAAAAGTAAATAATATAAATGTTTATATATTCATGGGAAATATTAAATGTTATACAAAAATGTGTTACCGTCATGGTACTATGGTCTATAAACTAATACAATTTTATACGCCACAAACGTACGACGTGACGTGTGGGTTTGATTCCATATCCTCGGTCTGGTAACGAGACAAAGCGCGGCGTTAAGATCCACCACTAAACATGCAATGCCTCCAAAATTCGGCGGCTGATGGTAACCCGTGTGGTGGTACAACGTGAAAGTAAAAAATGTATGCTTTTTCGTCTTAAGTGATATATATATATGTATGTAGGTACTAGATATAAAGGCAAGCATGAACAATTAAATTGTATTAGTAAATTAAATAGAATACTTACACCAGCAATTATAAGAGACCAAAGAGGAAGTGATCTAAGTAATGCTTTCCATGGTACTGGATCTAACACTTGTTTTTCACTGTGAATGAGGGCCTGGACATTTTCGTTTAAGAATTTCTTTTCCTTATCAGATATATAAGGATGTGTGTTAGGAGTACTGTAGCAAATGAATACCTGTAATTGTACAATAACTATTTATGTTGGGTTAGCTATCGACATTAAACTATGTTCAATTATATTCAATTATGTTCAAATTTATTTAATTATATTCAATATATTTTATTTTTCTTACCCATAATATAAACCAGGCTAGACCGAATCCTCCAAACATGTAAAACACTTGCTCCCAAGATCCAGCATACATGATAAGACCTGAGAAATATGACCCAGCGATATTGCCAATTTGTGCTCCACCAAATACGATAGCACCGAAACGAGCTCGTTCAGCCTTAGGTGCCCATTTAGATATCATTGCCATCAATGCCGGCATTGTTGGACCCTGAAAGGAAATAACTAAATATACATTTCTCTCTTATCTCAATAAATATAATTACATTAAATATAATTTACACATATTTTTCTTATAATTGTAAGTTACATGATCAAGAAAGATAAATATTTAAAAATGTTTAAAAATCCTAACGTAACATATATATTCTCCTGCCTCTTGAAACAATGATATAAATTATATAGTGATATATATTATATTAATTTCACCTAAATATTGATTACAAAACATTATTTTATTTAGTCTACTGAAGTTAGAATTAGAATTTTCATATGATGAACATACCTCACCAAATCCTTCCACAACACGTAGAATGAATAAAGCAGTGGCACCCCCAGTTTTTACTGCGAATGGCGTGATGAACGTACACACAGCTGTGGACAGCAGTCCCAAACCTAGCACCCATTTACCACCGTATCGTTCAGCCATCATACCTCCAGGAATATGAGTTAGAACGTAGCCATAGTAAAATGAACTAAGCAAGAGACCCTGTGTCGCTTCACTCCACTCAAAAAGTGATGACTGTAAATAATAATAGTCAAATCTGAATATATTGACATTGCATAGAGATAAACATAATTCTAATATTAAAGAAATCTTTATTTAAGGACATACTATATCATTTAGTAAACGCTTTGAAGAAAATAATAGAACGAGGACAATATTAAGAACTCGAGGTTATAAAATAATATAAATTAAATATATTGTAGCACAAGGCTAAGCGCGATGTATCTGGGTTGAATTCCTATTCAGGACCTTAAATTATCCTAGAATCTATAAACCAAAATTTAGCAGTTTTTCAATTTAAAATTACTTGAATATTTTCTGTTCACTTATCCCGGAAGTTAATATTTCAACTCGAGCACGTAATGATTGTATTGGCTGAACCGAGGTTTTCTTACAACTTAGTCGAAATAAACCATGGCAATCGGCACTCGCATCCTTAATATAGTAGGAAAATATGAGCAACTTAACTAAAAACTCTTAAAACATGTCTATTTTTATATTAATTGTATTCACTACATGAAATTACTTCATATCTATATGAGGTTTAATTATATTTCAATTTTTCTCACCTTAACGACTTCTGTGGAATTTTAGAACTAAGTATGTATAACAATATTCCATAATGGGTTTTTAGAGTATGTAATATAAATATAAGTAACGTTTATTTCTTATGGTTATGATTCACTTCATCCATAAGACTAAACAAAGGATTATTTAACTCATGCAAGTTTTTTAAACGTTATTGCCGCTACTTTATTATCTACAATACAATATTACAAAGAAACAAACAGAATACGTACATCACTATCTCTCATTAAGTAGTCTGCCAATTTCATAGTACTATTAGCTTCTATGTGAGGATCTGGACAGGCGTTGGGGTCAAAATTAGCATCTCCTTCTACAGCCACATTCTTTTTAACCATTTGAGTGATGGCCAAGTTTAGACATACGCGCATAGTATAAGCATTCGCTACGGCCAATAGAGCCATTATAGCGAATACATAGCGTTGCGGTATTATGAATACTGAAACGTAAAAAAAATTAGTTTAGTATAGCATGAACAAACAAAATTATAATATCTAAAGAATTCCATTTATAGCTCTACAACGATAAATTGACGTCACGTGGACTTGAGATCTGACTAAACTAGAATTTCATTTGCTAATTATAAAATACAGGATCCCAATTTATAGTCTACTTTTCCAGCAATTAGCTTTCGAATTTAAGGGAGAAAAAGTTAAAGAAATTTTAATATGAAACAAAGTTCGTCAAAAGAGAAACGGAATTATTTATCCTAATGTTTAGGATTTTCTTTTTTATTATGTTACCTCATTGTGTTTTTTCATAGTTTTATCAATATCGACTCAGCTTATTATTCATGTATCAAAAATTATAATTAAATATATATTTTAGCATACAGTTTATGACGTTAAATGGAAGCGTATATATGTATATACATTTTAATTTGAAATTATTTGTATAATTTACAATTTATTTCTATCTATCTACCATATTAAATACCGTCGGGCCGTCTGGCCGAGGTTGTCGCGGCCCGGTGGCACAAGAGTGTACTAAACGACGGTTATGGGGTCGATTCCCACTCCGGGAATATTACATTATTCATAATTTAACATTTTCATTTTCTAGTAACGAGGCAAAGCGCGGCTTTGGGTTCAGCCACTCCACACGCAATGCCTCCAGGAAAAGGTGCGGAAATATCATAATAGGAGGGGAGTTTCTTAATTAACACTAGGTTCCCAGGTTCCCTCTGTCTTCCCTGCTATGTGTGTACATATTAGATAGATATATAATATATTACATAATATTACTATTTTATAAACAACACGAGCGAGTATTAAATGCACAACATGCTCACGTCTTGTTTTACGATCTCAGAAGCACTAATATTTATTTTCATATGTATTAAGGTAGCTATTATCTACTGTATTTAAAATTAAATAATAAACTGATATGCTATGTAAATATATAAAGTTTCTACTAATATTATAATACTAGTATATTTATTTAAATTATTAATTTGAGAGAGATAGCAGTGAGTTTCTTAGTATTAATTTAACTATCACTTTTTTTTTATTATATTCAAAACCAAATATAGCGAAAAATTCACAATGTCAACTATTTTTACAGGTATCACCAAAATTATTTTTCCATTCAAATGTAAATAAATACTTACGTTTCGATAGAGCGAGCCGCCATCCTGTCAACATATCGTATTTGAACCTGGAATTAACAAACGATTTAGCGGTCACCATTACTGAGGCAGTAGTGCTATTATAATTTACGAGCACTGCGTTACGTTTCTTTAATACGACTATTTGGCGGTGTGGCTAATCAGGAAAAGGTACTACAACTTACGCTCGCGGTGACGATCTGTATAACCGAAAATTTAAATCGTTCACGCTATTATGGTCATTGTCGTTGTTTTAATAAGAACGCAATTCGCGTGAATTATTGTGGAGAAGTAATGAGATATTTTATTTTGACTCTATCTTCATTGCCACTACCGGGATCCCACCGGAAAGGTTAATTTTTGGCTATCAACATTTAGGCCACATTATTTTTGTATAAGCCCATATATATAACAAGATGGAAGTTACTTAGTGTTAAGACTCTCCGTGCTTTCCGGCGAATTCTGGCATTGAGTTTTGAGAGTGAGGAAATGAAGAAATTAAACATTTCTTTCCCCAAGTGGAATTGAAGAGGGATTGAACCCGCATCCGTCGCGTTAACAGTCACACCTTTGTACCACTCCGCCATGACGGTCTCTGTTCAATATATATTAGAAGTACATATGTAGTAAAATACTTTTTAATTTAAAACCTGCGAATAGGACATTCAAATACTAGAAAATAATGCTATTTTCTATTTTCTTCTAATGTATTTTCTTCTAATGTTATATTATAAATAAAAATTCCAACTAACGTTTATTTTATTCTTAAACAAATCCATAAAACACATAGCAATTTAGATCCACTTGTTAAAAAGTAGACATTTCTATTTAATAAATAAAACAAACCAATAAAGAAAGCGAAGAGAACTTTATAGCTACTATTCTACTAAATGTTATGTAAATATCATTATCAAGTACTCCGCTAAAAATCTTCGCAATCACAGTCGATATATCAATTCGTGACAATTTTGACAATCCGACGTTTAGATAAACAAAACTGAAAATCTATTATGACCTTAGTTTTTGGACATGCAAAATAATGGCATAGGAGCACAAACATGTGACTATAAACGCGACGGTTGTGAGTTCGATTCCCATTTCAGGAAATGAAAAATTAAAAGCATGGTATGTATTGATTTTCACCACTCAACACGCAATGCCCCAATAATTGGGCGAAAAGTGGAGACGGAAGTATCTTAATGGGAAACTAACAAAAATCTAATTGATTTTTAAAGTGGATATATTAAATTATATTAATTTATTATTTATACAAAAAAAGCTATAAATATTTTAGTACAATAATTCTACAAGGACGATTNCGCCATCCTGTCAACATATCGTATTTGAACCTGGAATTAACAAACGATTTAGCGGTCACCATTACTGAGGCAGTAGTGCTATTATAATTTACGAGCACTGCGTTACGTTTCTTTAATACGACTATTTGGCGGTGTGGCTAATCAGGAAAAGGTACTACAACTTACGCTCGCGGTGACGATCTGTATAACCGAAAATTTAAATCGTTCACGCTATTATGGTCGTTGTCTATGTTTTAATAAGAACGCAATTCGCGTGAATTATTGTGGAGAAGTAATGAGATATTTTATTTTGACTCTATCTTCATTGCCACTACCGGGATCCCACCGGAAAGGTTAATTTTTGGCTATCAGCATTTAGGCCACATTATTTTTGTATAAGCCCATATATATAACAAGATGGAAGTTACTTAGAGTTAAGACACTCCGTGCTCTTGTCCGCCGAATTCTGGAATTGAGTGTTGAGAGTGAGGAAATGAAAAAATTAAACATTTCTTTCCCCAAATTGGGATTGAACCCGCATCCGTCGCGTTAACAGTCACACGCTTGTACCACTCCGCCATGACGGCCTCTGTCCAATATATATTAGAGGTACATATGTAGTAAAATACTTTCTAATTTAAAACCTGCGATTTGGACATTCAAACACTAGAAAATAATGCTATTTTCTATTTTCTTCTAATGTATGCGATATGCGAATTTCATAGATCGAATGTAATATGTGATTTTATTTTCAAGTCGTAATAAAGAATACTATTATATTATAAATAGAAATTCCAACTAACGTTTATTTTATTCTTAAATAAATCCATAAAACACATAGCAATTTAGATCCAATTGTTAAAAAGTAGACATTTCTATTTAATAAATAAAACAAACAAATAAAGAGAGAGAGAAAAGGAACTTTATAGCTACTATTCTACTAAATGTTATGTAAATATCATTATCAAGTACTCCGCTAAAAATCTTCACAATCACAGTCGATATATCAATTCGTGACAATTTTGACAATCCGACGTTTAGATAAACAAAACAGGAAAATCTATTATGACCTTAGTTTTTGGACATGCAAAATAATGGCATAGGAGCACAAGCATGTGACTATAAACGCGACGGTTGTGGGTTCGATTCCCACTTCAGGAAATGAAAAATTAAAAGCAGGATATTTATTGATTTTCACCACTCAACTAATTGGGCGAAAAGTGAAGACGGAAGTATTTAATGGGAAAATAACAAAAATCTAATTGATTTTTAAAGTGGACATATTAAATTATATTTATTTATTTTTGTATACATAAAACTATAAATATTTTAGTACTATAATTATACAATGACGATTGGTGTAAGAATTGTATTGCATTTTGTATGAGCCAAGAATCGCACGATATGATTTTTCTTTATAATTTACTAGCAAATTCGTGAAGGAACCTTCGTGGCGTAGTGGCATATACGTGTGACTGTAAACGCGACGGTTGCGGGTTCGATCCCCACACGGAGGAATGAATTGAATTAATAAATAAATAATAATTTATTCCTCCGAGTAAATTCAGCGGAAACTGAGAGACGGAGTGCCTTAGCACTAGGTTCCCTCTACCTACCCTACATACGCGGGATACAGCGTGAAATTGAAAAAAAAAACAGAACTACATGATATTATTATCAACTAAAATTAAAAATAATCATCACAACTATTGCAAAATGTTAAATTTTAGCGTACATAGTCAATATTTGACTTGAATAATCTTATCACTCGATTCTATTTATTTTAAAGGCACGTTTCTTTGATGCATGTTATGTACACAACTATTATAATGTTTTCCTTGTAGTATCATTTTCGTAAAAAATCTCTGTTCTAAAAGAACCCGTCCCTTAGAAAGAATAACGTAGGGACACAGGTCCAACTGGTTTTGCTATATTACAGCAGCCAGGATTCTCTGAGTAATTGACCTGCAGTGGGCACTGATGGTAGGCAGAAGTATCTATTTAGATATAGATCTAAGGCATAATTGGACAAAGTTTAGAAGTAAAATAAATGCTTGTATCTTTTTAACTAAAGCTTTGCACTTTGAAGAAAATCAATATAAATAAAATAAAAAAGAAAAATATATTAAAGAAATTTATATCGAAAGCGAGATTAAAAAAAAAGAAATTACATAGCTATTAATAATTATTTCTTTCTTTAACCTATATAATTTTTCGTGTTACCTGTATTTGTTTAAGAAATGACATTTCTGCGTACTAAACAACTTTTACGCGCTAAGAAAATTGTTAACAATTTCCTTTATTTTAATACTTTACTTAAAACATTTATGCTAGAATAAATTAAATGAACTCACCTCAAATATTTTATTTTAAATTTAACACCCCTGTAGATCCGCTAGGTTTTTTAAGAAAAATAAATTAGTATAAAGGCGTTCGGCCTGAGATGTTACACATTTGTAACTATACCTAGAAGTATAATCTATATATGTGCTATTATATGTTACGATAGCACTATGATTGACGTTATCAACTTCATTGGGATCCTGTATATACAGGATGCATTATTTTTACTATTATATATTTTACTTGTAATTTTATGTTTGGATTGCTTTATAAAATGTATGTTTTCGTCTAAAATGAGGATAGAGGATTTAAAAAACATAATTAATTCAGTTTAATTAAGTTGATACACTTTTTGTTACAGTAATTTAGTATATAATATGAAATTGTTTCATATAATTGAGAAATAAGAGAACACCCTGAATATAACGTAAGGAACCACTTGTGAGTTTGAGTATGGGAATTATGATAATAGTTGTTATTTATAGTAAAAAAAACATTTTCTAATCGAAAGTAACGCATAAATAAAGTAAACATTTCGTTTCAGTTTTTTAACTTGCGCTTTTCATCTATAAGGAAAAACGTAAAATCATTACCGACATAGCTCTCAAAATCTGCAAGCTGAAGTGGCAATGGGCAGGCCATATTGTCAGAAGGACCGACGACCAATGGGGAAGAAAGGTCCTCGAATGGCGACGACGTCTCGGCAAAAGGAGTACAGGCCGCCCTCCAACCAGGTGGACCGACGACCTCAAGAAGACAGCAGGAACCCGCTGGATTCAAAGAGCGCAGGACCGGACGGAGTGGCGAGCATTGGGGGAGGCCTATGTCCAGCAGTGGACCTTAAAAGGCTGATGGCAGATATAGGCAGAGGGAACATAATGCTAAGACCCTTCGCCCAATTTCCAAGACATTGGATGTAAATAATTCATGACCCCCAAACGGAGATCGAACCGACAACTATCGCACTTACAGTCGCTATGCCGCTGCTCCCATGATAAATCATTTAATATAATATTTTCGGTTATTTAAGCTGGTTAAGAAAAGTAGAGGGCGTCGTGGCGAGTTATCACGCAATGGTCATACAAGGAACTTAGTATAATATTAATTGGGAGTTAATTGAAAATTACGATGTTTATATAATAATAACATTTGTTCAGGCCAGTCGTGGCGTAGGGGCACAAAGTGTGATTGTAAAAGCGATTGGACGTGGATTCGATCCCCGCTCGAGGAAATTAAATATTTACTTAAATAAATATTTTCATTTCTTCGCTCTGGTGACGTGGCAAAGCGCGGCGTTGAGCTCCGCCACCCAACATGCAATGCCTTCAATTAGGCGGAAAGAGGGGAAAGGAGTGTCTTGACACTAGNCCAGTAGATCCAGAGATCTTAGCGTTCAAACAAACAAACAAACAAACAAACAAACAAACTCTTCCGCTTTATTATATTAGTATAGATAACATTTGTTCAGGCCAGTCGTGGCGTAGAGGCACAAAGTGTGATTGTAAAAGCGATTAGACGTGGATTCGATCCCCGCTCGAGGAAATTAAATATTTACTTAAATAAATATTTTCATTTCTTCGCTCTGGTGACGTGGCAAAGCGCGGCGTTGAGCTCCGCCACCCAACATGCAATGCCTTCAATTAGGCGGAAAGAGGGGAAAGGAGTGTCTTGACACTAGGTTCCCTCTGCCTACCCTGCTGTGTGCGGAATACAGCATGATTTTTTTTATTTATTTGCCCTCGTTAATACAAATATCTTTCACTTAAATTATACAGACATTAGAAGTTACAATGAATGGAGAGATGCGTCACAAGCCGTATCTATCACTCGTTCCGCGCTCTCGCTCTCGTTCAGGCGGAACGCGGCAATGAGTTATGCCTTTTGGTGCGTGCAACCGGCGTTCATCGATTTATATGACGTTAATTAAAGTAAAATAAATAAAAACTAAAAACAATAATGTTTTAGTGCAGCCAATATGAAATAAAACAAAGAATAAAAAATTTATTATCATACTTATTTTAAAATCGAAGTAGAATTCATGAGATATTAGTTACAAAGTAATATTTTTAAGAGAAAAAAGTAAACAAACACAACTCCTATTTTAATTCTTTAAAAATACAATACGATATGAGAAAATGTAATGGTTCTCAACTATTCTTTTAAGAGTATGTAATGGAAGTCCATGTAAGAGATCCACCCTTTTTAATATAAAAGTTTAACAACAAATTCACTTCGACTTGAGATCGAAATCCGCCTCATATAGACTTCACGCCGTGTTATGTCACCTACGTATAAAATATGAGGCCGAAAAGACCTTAACAGCACCAGCTAAAACTTCTGAAATGTAAAATATTTACATTGTCATAGCCTCATAGGCTTAAATGTTCTTAGTTGCCAACTGCGAAGCACTTACACTATTATCTATTGATGTATGATACAATAACAAACGTCACGCCGAAAAGTGATAGTTTAAGCGATTTTAATCTTTATCTGTTTTTTCCATTGCACGTGATGATAAATACAGAATCTTTACGTATAAAGAACATTATTGAATTCTAAAGTAAACTAGTTCAAAACTTATAACTCAGCGATGTATACTGTCAAAATGAAAGATATTATCGTATAGGTTTCAAGATTTTTTTTTTAGTTTCACAACGAAGGGAACCTAGGAACCTAGTTTTAAGACACACTCGTTATCCACTTTCCACCGAATTCTAGAGGCATTGTGTGTTGAGTGGCGTAACTCAATGACGCACTTTGCCTCGTTACAAAGAGCCAAGAAATAAAAATATTATATAATTCGTTGAGTGGGAATCGAACCCACAACTACGTCCTGTGCCCGTACGCCATTATAAGCCTTACATAGATATATTATGATGATTTTATCAAACTAGATTAAGTGGTACACTTAAACACACTCTATGCATAAACACTTGTTTACATTATTGTATGCAGTCAATTACATATATTGTTTAATATTGGCAAAGTATTAATTTGTCATCAAATTATTAGCTTATTAAAACTTAGCTAATTACAGGGTGGAAGAGGCAGCGCTTCTTTTACTGAAACTGCATATAGGGTAAAATATTTCAAACCCAAAATTTTAAAAAATAATCAAGGTACCTCAACGCTTTGGACGTAGGATTTTTTTTCCTTTCACGATTTTTATCCATACCTGTATTTCGTGTCACGCACACATACGTATGCGACGTTGCCGCTTTGACAGGTAAGTGTGTGCGTGCCTATGTTATACTTTACAAATGGCGTTTTATTTTAAAACGATAATTTTATTATTTATTTTGTTTGAAAAAAAAACTTTTTCATTTTTGAGAATTTTTTTTTTCCGAATTATATTAGGCTTTTAAAGAGTAGTTAAAACTGTGGTTTCATTTAAAGTGGCGCTGACAATTCCACCCTGTATATGTCGTGACGGATTATGACAATCTCAATACTTTCTATGTAAGTTATTTATAGCAATTTTGTCGAACGTTTTTTAATGCTTATTTACAAGTATTCTTAATAAGCATTAAAGAATAATAATAGTAATACTTTTTTATTTTAAAGCCAATTGAAATATAACAAGAAATGTTAAGTTTTCTTTTTCGTTTCGTTTTCTTCAAGAGCTGCAACAATACAATAGTGAAAACTACAATTAAATTGTTTTAGCCGTTTTTGAGATAAATTACAAGCGCCTTCTAATATATTAAGAGCAAACACCGGCTTACTTACTCACATTAGTTAATTAAAATCAATATATATATAAATATAATAATCCTTCCTCACAGAAACTGGGGAAGGGAGCGTCTTAATATTAGGTTCCCTCTAGCTACACTGCTGTGTGTGGGATACAGCGTGAAGCTGAAAAAAACTCTTCTTCTTTCTACTTTGCTATATAATTTTTGTAGGCGCTTGTATTAGGGTTCAGAGGTGTCTAGAAAGTGGTAGCGGCCCACTCGCGGGTTCGCCCGCATACTTCCTATAATTTTATTATGCTGCATTTGTCAAAATATATAGATTTTATCATTTATACATTCAATCATGAACAACTTGTTTTAATAATTTTGAGAAAGTGCAGGTACTACGTGGCGCCCCCCGCGGGACTCGAGCCTTCTTGTCAAATGCAACCTTGCAATTTTTTATTATTTTTTGTCACAGAATATCTTTGTGACATTGTGACTTATTTATAAGAGATAGATACATGTATAAGAAATAGACACACACATATATGTAGGTGCCGCGGACTTTATTATTACGCCGACGTTATTTTGTCTCTTCTGAGAATTTACTGAATAGGCTATTAGCAGTTTTATACTCTAAGCCAACGAAATTTTATTCACATGTTTTGTTAACTTTTTTTATTCATTAAAAAAACAATCNGGGGGGGGGACACCATTCTTACGGACTGGATGAGGATATAAGAGTGGCGGCTCGAGGATCCGGGGTCGCGTACCCGTATGCCCACAAACCAATATCGGACAGATATTAGTCTGGGCACCCTCTGGATGACATAAAATCAATATATATATATATATAAATATAATAATCCTTCCCCACAGAACCTGGGGAAGGGAGTGTCTTAATATTAGGTTCCCTCTAGCTACACTGCTGTGTGTGGGATACAGCGTGAAGCTGAAAAAAACTCTTCTTCTTTCTACTTTGCTATATAATTTTTGTAGGCGCTTGTATTAGGGTTCAGAGGTGTCTAGAAAGTGGTAGCGGCCCACTCGCGGGTTCGCCCGCATACCTCCTATAATTTTATTATGCTGCATTTGTCAACAGATAGATTTAATAATTTATACATTCAATCACGAACAACTCGTTTTAATAAATTTGAGAAAGTGCATATACTTACTACCTGGCTGCATGAAAGCATGTCATCGGTGGCAAGCAAGCAAGATGTTAAGAAATATAGCTTTCATACAAAACAAAAATAAATAAATCTAGTCTAGTAATTCCAGGGAACAAACGAACTCTGACGCTTTATTATATTAGTATAGATATCTGTCAATAAATAACGTCATTTCTAATAGTAGCAGAGGGAGATGCTAAATTTGCAGTTGCTAAAACCTAATGAATAACACAGTCGTTTTAAGAGTCTGCTTAGCAGTATATTTAGTCGTTATGTGCTTATTATTCAGAAGCTTTATTTTTTATTGATTTTTTTTAATCTGTTTTTATTTAGGGACTTTTTATATAAAAAAGAAGCTTTATAAAAAACAAAATCAACTTTATTTTATTTCATACAGTGGAGAATGCAAATCGATATTTTTGAAATTGTAAAAATCTTCTGATAATATACATACTCATAATTTTTTAAGAAGGTATTTTGTTTCTTCTGAGAAATTGCTTAATAGGTTGTATTAGTTTTATACTCTAAGCCAACGAAATTTTATTCACATATTTTATTAACTTTTTTATTAATTAAATAAAAAAAACCCAAACATCTTAATCTACATTCAATTAATGACTACTGGGTACAGTACATCTGTACTTCTTTTCTGCCGATTCACTATTAGATGCCTCTTCAGAGTCAGCATTTCTTAATGGAAGCGGCCCGTGCTTCCAGCCTTCAGGATAGCCGTGTTTCCTTACGTCATCCCACCATAGCTGTTCTCCTTCAGCGAAGAACAGGTAAATTATGTTTGTTATGACTAAGATAGCTAAACAAATCCAAAATGCAACTCGCCATTGCTTGAGTGTTGACTGAAAAAATACATAATTATAAGTACTACTTCACATTGTACTTTCCAGCATAATCAACAATTTACTACATTCGTATCTGATGTCAAGTTATTATCACAATAAACAGCACGAGATGGGAATTTTAGTTATTATCTGTGATATCATCGAAACAAAGATATAAATGATTATGGAATTATAGATAACAGAATTTACTAAGAATGAACAACTAACTAACTTAAAGACGAAGATGAAGGTATATTATCAAAAATAGTAACGAATCTTCCACCATCAGTCAGTCAGTCTTCTTAAAACGCACAATTTGAACAACGTGACTTACATTTGGCGTCAGTAGACCAATCAAATAAGGTGAAATAATTCCTGAAACGGCAGCTATGGCATGCACAATGGCACTTGTAGTACCAGCGTAGTTAGGTGTAATGTCCAAAAAGTTTATTTTCATTCCACTGTGATAAGCCCCCATGAGGGTCATAGCTGCGATAAACCAAAATACAGCCAGTGTCGTATCACAACCGGAGTATGAAGCCAAGATAATACAGATTCCAGGTCCAGTAGCCGCTGAAAGTAATATTCTACTTAAGCTCTCTGTTGTCCAATGTTCCTCGATAAAATAATTAAAATTAAATATTATTTTTATTGTTACCTATCGTTGTATAAAGCTTCCTGGCATTTTTGATACTGTGGTAATTTTTCTTAATGCAAAAATCACATAGAAGACCAAAGAAGATAGACGCAAACCACATCGCCACGTAGGGCATGGCAGAGAGTAATCCAGCTGACTTGATGTTGAATTTCAGGACATCCGTCATATACTTAGGTAAATCGGTAACCATTGTAAGGTGTCCCCAGTCGTGACCAATCTAAAGGTTATATTAGTGTTCATGATTGATAATATTCGCAGAAATTATAAGGAAACAATATGTTTTTTGGCCAGAATATAAATATATAACCTATTTATATATGTTTATTTTTGTGTGCTACTACTTACATAAATATTTTCTTAGATATAAAGAAGCAATAAAGTTGTGTCTTAAAAATAAATAGAATACTTACAGCAGCAATAATTAGAGACCAGAGAGGTAGTGATCTAAGTAATGCTTTCCATGGTACTGGATCTAATACTCGTTTTTCACTGTGAATAAGAGCTTGGACATTTTCATTTAAGAATTTTTTTTCCTTATCAGATATATAAGGATGTGTATTAGGAGAACTGTAGCAAATTAATATCTGTAAATATATAATTATAATATATATAAGGCTATTTAGAAAAAAGAAGAAGAAGAAGAAAAAGAAGTATTAAATTATATCCAATATTAGTTTCTTACCCATATAATAAACCAGGCCAGGCCGAATCCACCGAACATATAAAACACTAGCTCCCAAGATCCTGTATACAAAATGAGACCTGAGAAGTATGATCCAGCGATATTGCCAATTTGTGCTCCACTAAATATTATACCACCAAAACGACCTCGTTCAGCCTTAGGTGCCCATTTAGATATCATTGCTATCAACGCCGGCATAGTTGGACCCTACAATTACATTATTAATATAGATTTCCTTATAATTGTTCATCTAAATTAATGATTTACACATTTTTTTTAAATAAAACTAAAAGAAAAATATTTAGAATCATCGCTCTGGTGTCGAGACAAAGCGCGGAGTTGCGGCGTTCCGCCACTCAACGCATAATGCCTCCAGAATTCATCAGAAAATTGAGAACGGAATTTAGTTTAGATCTACCTACCTACTTACCTACCTCTCCAAATCCTTCCACGACACGTAGAATGAATAAAGCAGTGGCACCCCCAGTTTTTACTGCGAATGGCGTGATGAACGTACACACAGCTGTGGACAGCAGTCCCAAACCCAGCACCCATTTACCACCGTATCGTTCAGCCATCATACCTCCAGGAATATGAGTTAGAACGTAGCCATAGTAAAATGAACTAAGCAGGAGACCCTGTGTCGCTTGACTCCACTCAAAAAGTGATGACTGTAAACAAAAATATTAAATTTTAAGTATATTGGACACTACATAGATATAAACGATATTCCCATACACCAATATTTTCTATTTAATAAGTCTAAAATTTAGGTAGTTCCTTGATCAATATAATAGAACGAGGACTACTCTGAAAGGTTGCTGGTTGAAGGTTCGAGGTTATAGAATATAATATGAATCAAATACATGATAATATAAGGCTAATGATGATGCTAATGAGTTCAAATCGTATTGCAAAATGTTAGCGGGTTTGAGTTCTGCCACTCAACACGCAATGCATCCAGAATTCAGCAGAAAGTGGAGAACGGAGTGTCTTAACACTAGGTTCCCTCTGCCTACTATGCTGTGCGGGATACAGTGTGAAGCTGATTTATTTATTTTTTAACAAAAGAACTCTCAAAACATAACAATTGTGGTCATTGTGTGGTCATCATTAAAGGTTCTCCCTTAAAGTAACCACTCCATGTCTCTATGAATTCCTTTAAAGCTTTTACTGTCAATTTATAATTATTTAGTTTATTATATTTAGTTATTTGTTTAATTCTAGCGTTAATAAAAATAAATGGAATAAATAAAATATGATTTTAACTTATACAAGTTTTTTAAATGTTAATGTAACTAAAATAAAATACGTACATCGCTANNCCAAATCCTTCCACGACACGTAGAATGAATAAAGCAGTGGCACCCCCAGTTTTTACTGCGAATGGCGTGATGAACGTACACACAGCTGTGGACAGCAGTCCCAAACCCAGCACCCATTTACCACCGTATCGTTCAGCCATCATACCTCCAGGAATATGAGTTAGAACGTAGCCATAGTAAAATGAACTAAGCAAGAGACCCTGTGTCGCTTGACTCCACTCAAAAAGTGATGACTGTAAATAATAACATTCAAATTTAAGTATATTAGACATTACATAAATATAAACGATATTCCTATACACAAGTATTTTCTGTTTAATAAGTATAAAATTTAGGTAACTCCTGGATCAATATAATAGAACGAGGACTACACTAAAAAAGTTGCTGGTTGAAGGCTCGAGGTTATAGAATATAATATGAATCAAATACATCATAATACAAGGCTAAATGCGATGCTAATGAGCTCAAATCGTATTGCAAAATGTTAGCGGGTTTGAGTTCTGCCACTCAACACGCAATGCATCCAGAATTCGGCAGAAATTGGGGAATGGAGTGTCTTAACACTAGGTTCCCTCCGCCTACTCTGCTGTGCGGGATACAGCGTGAAGCTGATTTATTTATTTTTTAACAAAAGAACTCTCAAACATATCAATTGTGATGATCATTGTCATTAAAGGTTCTCCCTTAAAGAAACTACTTCATGTCTATATGAATTCCCTTAAAGATTTTACTATCAACTTATATTTATTTAATTTATTAAGTTATATTTAGTTATTTGTTTAATTAAGTTATATTTAGTTATTTGTTTAATTCTTCTTTTTTTTACTTTGATTATAGTTATGTCTACTAATTGTGAAATAAATAAAAGATGATTTTATTTTATACAAGTTTTTTAAATGTTAATACAACTAAAAAAAAATACGTACATCACTATCTCTCATTAAGTAGTCTGCCAATTTCATAGTACCATTAGCTTCTATGTGAGGATCTGGACATGCGTTAGGATCGAAATTAGCATCTCCTTCTACAGCCACATTCTTTTTAACCATTTGAGTGATGGCCAAGTTTAGACATACGCGCATAGTATAAGCATTCGCTACGGCCAATAGAGCCATTATAGCGAATACATAGCGTTGCGGTATTATGAATACTGAAACATAAAAAAATTATGAACAAACAAAATTATAATGTCTAAACAATTCCATATATAGTTTTATCTCTGTCAACAACTAACAAGTTAAGCTTAAGATTTATCTTACAAGTCGTGATATTCCACTTTTTTTCTATCTCTACGTACTTCTTTCAATAGCTCTTCATCATCTTTTTTTTCAAATCGCATCATTATTTAAAGTACTAATATAATCCTGAATTTTAATATAATAAATCACATATTATAGAAGTAATTTTCATAAGAATATTATAATTTACTTTTAAGTTTTTCAATTAAAGTAATAAAAATTATAATAAAGAATCCGGAATGTAAACTATTTTTAGATATATTACGATTTTTTTAATTATTTAAATGTAAGTAATACTTACGTTTCGATAAAACAAGCCGCCATCCTGTCAACATGTCGTATCTATATGTGGAATAAGCAAACAATTTATCTGTAGTCGCTCTAAGTCTTTAATACTAGTAAGAATTTATAGTCAGAGAAACCACCACCACCACCACTTCCTGTTCCTTTAACCCATGATAAGACCCATGAAATTTTTTATAAGTTTCCCGAAGTATCTCGCATATAGCAGGCAATAAATAATAATTCCCCCGAGCTGGAACCGAACACATAAACGTCGCATTTGCCTTGTGCTACTGCAACACAATCTTACGTAAAAGGACTTTGTGGATCTGGCCATATACTAGGCGTGGATTGAAAGTTAAGGCAAGAGGCAGGCAAAGAGAACCTAGTACCAAAACACTCTTATCAGTGTTTTTCACAAAAAATCGTGTCACTGAGTGATGAGTTGCAACTCACTACCACGCCTTGTTTTACATGAGTGTGATATATTACGGCCGCCCTAAATCTTCAAATGGTCCAGACCAGATCTCCAAATTTTATATCATTAACATCTTTTGCTAGGCTTAGCATTCCATTATTTCTTATAATATCTCTGGTCTGTCGGTTGCTTCTCAAATTTTCGAGACCTTAAATTTTTATAGGTCAATGGAAAATACTCATTACACTCAACAGTTTGTTATGGACGCAGTTCATGTCTTATAATTTAGCCAGACTACAGTTCATTGTGACGATGATGAAAATGTACTAAAATTAATTTTAAATAAACTCACCTAAAATGTTATACGAGTATTTTAAACTTGATGCCCCCCAAAGATTTTAAGATAGCTTTATTAAATAAAAAAACATATATACGAAATGATACGATCAGCTTGAGAAGTGTCACATTTGTAAATATAGTAAAAGATATAATCTATTGTATATGTGTTTCTTTGCGTGATATATTATGATATCACAATGATCGACGTTATCATCTTCATTGGGATCATTTATATATGGGACATGTTATTTTTGCTATACAGGGTGGAATTGTCAACACCACTTTAAATGAAACCACAGTTTTAACTACTCTATAGAAGCCTAATATAATTCAGAAAAAAAATAATTCCCAAAAATGAAAATTTATTTTTTCAAACAAAGTAAGTAATAAAATCGTCGTTTTAAATAAAACGCCATTTGTAAAGTATAACATAAGCACGCACACATTTGCCTGTCAAAGCGGCAACGTCGCACACGTACGTGTGCGTCACACGAAATACAGTATGGATAAAAATCGTGAAATTAAAAAAAAATCCTACGTCCAAACTATTGAGGTACCTGGATTGATTTCTTTAGTTTTGGGTTTTAAATATTTTACCCTATATGCAGTTTCAGTAAAAGGAGCGCTGCCTCTTCCATCCTGTATATTATTTTAGATATTACCATATCGCATATGTTTATAAGCAATTTTGTTAGCATAAACAAAAATTATTAATTATTTAAATAAAAAAATTATCAGCATAATTGATCCCGCATACAGCAAGGTAGGCAGAGAAAACCTAAGGTTAAGATACTCCGTTTCCTACTTTTCGCCGAATTCTGGAGGCACTGCGTGGCGAAACTCAACGCTGCGATTGCGACCTCGACACCAGAACAAGAAAATGGAAATTTAAATAAACGTATTGACCGACCTATAGACCATAATTTAAGAGTTATTGTCTATACACAGTTCCAGATGACCTAGAAAGGTGAAATTTGGCATCTAGTTAAATAATTGGGTGTATGTAAAGAAAAAAAATCGAAACTATATTTTTTTTTACATTTACTTCTCTAATATAAATTATTTTTATTATTCATTTCTCTGCCATACAAAAAACCTTTAGGTGCTTCTTACATTCCCTCTCCTTCATTCAAGCGAAACACATTCGCCCAAATATTAACTTAGTGTAACATTAAGTTCCCTCTGCCTACCCTGCCGTGTGTGATACATTTCATTAAATTATTATTTCAATATTTAGCAGACATCAGATTTTTACTTATTAAAGTTAATATTTGTTTCGCTTGAATCACTTCCTTCCTCGTATTCCACCGAATTTTCGAAGCCTAGCGTGTTGAATTACAGAACTCAACTCGGGTAAAGGCAAAGCGCGGGGTTGACTTCCGCCACTAAACACGGCATCGGCAGTAAATTGGGAACGGGGTGTCTTAACACTAGGTTTCCTCTGCCTACACTGCAGTGCGAGGGAAGCAGCAAAAAAAAATTGTAATAATATTTATTAATAGCGTCAAACAAAAATACATATTGAACAGGAATAATAAAACACAATAATATTATGATAATAAGGTTTCTTGTTCGATTAATGCTAGTTACAATAAGATTACTTTACCATGTCCTTATAAGTTAGAATATTAATTACTTGTATGTTCACAATGTACAATATTTAAGGTTTTTTTTTTCTTAAAGTTAAATTCTGAAAAACAGTCCGCCGGGCCGCCGGCCGCAAGGGCACTTTGATATAACTTCGCTGAAACTATATTCAAATAAATATATGAAAAACAAAAATCGCATTTGGTTCACACACATTACACATCACTCGAACACTTTAGTATAAAAATACGCACATTTACAACGTTATTTTGTGAAACCGCGATATTTAGGTAAATTGTGAATTTTTACAATCCAACTGTTTTACATTAACATTAGATATTTCGTGAAGGCATATAATAATGAATACACAGTAAGAACAATGAATGATGGTGGTCTTATAACAAATTAAACATTTCAATTTAAAATTAAAATAAAACTAAAAATAGTATAATTCGTATAATATTCTAGTTTAATACGTATACACTATGCTTAGTTTTATTTCACAGTCCATACAGAAATGTACGGTTAACAAAACAGTTTTGACATAATTTGAAAAATGTTTTTTTTAGTCTGTATACGTTTATTCAAACGGATTTTAATAGAAAATATATAATAAAATATTAAGAAATCAATTTATTTAAAGGTAATTAATTACACGCATAAGGTTATTTTTCAACATTTTTGCATATTCATCATAATCAGTTCAGCCATGGGGCTCTACAATTTACTAAAAACTAAAATCAAATGTTATTATTTTTTATCAATTAATATTAAAACAATGAAGAATATATTTATAGAGTTATAGTGGCAAAATAATATAAGCAAAATGTCACGTACACAAATTTGGAAGCTGGTTAAGCTATTTTAATACATGTAATATAAAGTAAGTTATAGTTTCTACATATTATTGAATAAAATTTCAAACGCAAATATAACTTATATTTTCATGTTTAAAATGTTGTTTAAATTGACAATAAACTTGTTGAATATATTGGATTATTAACAACATGCTGCTGAAAATAATGAGCAAAATTTCATACTTTATATATACGATGCAAAAATGTGTTTTAATACTAGAAGAAAAGTTAAGTATAAGTAATATTAAAAAAAGGTCAAAACGCGTTTGATGCTCCTGCTTTATTAATTTATGCGTGATTTATTTAAAGCCTGAAATATGAACCAACAAATTCGAACCTGTCACTAAACAGATATACTTTTGTGCGCAAACTACAAGAAAGACAATATTCAAAAATTAATTATTAAATGCGTATGTTAATAGCGTATATTTGAACACAAGCAAAAAGACTGTCAATTTTGAAAGTTAAAAACAGTTCCCTTGTTACGTTTATTAATATTTACATAACCGACATCTAATATATTTCAGATGTTACTTTAGAAAAGTCAGTACAATTTTGTGCTCTCAGAAATTATTCGAATACAAATTTTACAGGGTGGAATTGTCAGCACCACTTTAAATAAAACCACAGTTTTAAGTACTTTATAAAAGCCTAATATAATTCAGAAAAAAATTAATTCCTAAAAATTAAAAAGTTATTTTTTCAAACAAAATAAATAATAAAATTATCGTTTTAAAATAAAACGCCATTTGTAAAGTATAACATAAGCACGCACACACTTACCTGTCAAAGCGGCAACCTCGCACGCGTATGTGTGCGTCACACGAAATACAGTATGGACAAAAATCGTGAAATTAAAAAAAATCCTACCTCCAAACTGTTCAGGTAAGGTAAGGTACCTTTATCTTTAATTTCATTAGTTCTGAGTTTGAAATATTTTACCCTATACGCAGTTTCAGTAAAAGGAGCGCTGCCTCTTCCATCCTGTATAATACTAGAATCTAGTGTTAAAAAAAAGGTGCCTGACTGACTAGCTTAGTAATAAATTCGTTACAAATCATTTCGACATTACAAATACTAAGTTGACACTTCCAAAAATCCTTCATCATCATTAAATGAAAACGGTCCTAATGATACATAGCCGTAGTTAGAAATATGTTCTAGCATAATTAATAAATTAACATTAACAACTACGCAGACTTTATCATATAACTATATAAATTGACAACTAAAACCCATATGATACTTAATATAAGAGTGGTATGCTGGAAATGATAGAGAATACAATGATCAAACTGTTTTTTTTTTTTCAATAAAGTTATTTACATTATTTAGTAATATACTAAATTTTGTTTAATACACCTTGTCATGGGAATGAGGCTTACGCTTTTGCATAAGTAACAAAAAAACACATCCGCACTTACAATTAATTCGTTAATTTAAAAGAAATTAACAATACTCTAATATAACTCACGTATGTATTTTATAATATAAATATGGAATTTGCCTTCAAAAATATATTTTAGCATTTAATTCAAAAAAAATATTGAAATAAAAAATAAATTAGTGGAAATGTATAAAAAAAACACACGTTATGTATAGTTTAGTTTATCTTCATAAATTGTGAGTAGAAACCAGTATAAAAAATATCAACTAAATGAATTCACGCATAAAAGTCATTCCCAGTGAAGGCAGACAGACGAAAAGTAATTATTCATATAAATACACCTTACGTACTTAAGTATCGTTATATTTTACATTTTATATACAATAATACGCAACGAAGTACAACAAGTACTGTAATCGTGGGTAAGTTATCACATTTAAGGGTAAGCCTTTGGTTTTGCCTAAAAACAATATATCGATGATTTTTAAATCGATTATAATGCCCTTAGCTAAAACATTACCACCACATACGATTATGTATGAATATAGTAACAAAATATATTAAAACGACGTAAGTATAGCGGATATTGAAATATTCGTGTTTGTGCTTGTCTTTTTGGGTTTTATAAAAAATGTCAATATTAATCGATTTCTGGTGATCGATTGAGCACCAATTGATTGATGAGCTTTGTAATACTGTCACACAGGATGGTAGCGGCAGTGAAGTCACGATCAGTTTTGCCTTCGTTATATCATATTCTTTTGATAAAGAAGAAGAAGAAGAAAAATCTCTTAAGACTCAGAGTTTAGTAAGGCAATTAAATTAAGTGAATGTAGTGAGATTAAAACAAAAAGTCAAATAATGGACTAAAAATATTCACAGCCACATTTAGATAGTATAAGTTTGATTTCGTTATTTGTTAACAGTTTATTTATATTTTCACGACTATTCAATATCAAAACTGTGTCAAGTGTTATTTATTTAATAATTTTAATAATGGCACAACAATTTTTTAAATACTTTCCATACTACCTATGTATGCAGACAATACTCCGTTAAAACCAATCCATACTAAAGTGTATATAATTTTGTTAATAAATATTTTCTTTTCCCATACATCCTCCAAAAGAGATTTTGCAAATGATGGATACAATTATTAATTGGTGATGCATATCATAAAGTTTAAATTTACCTTTCTAGTAACAAGAAAGATGACGGTGTGTGTGTATAGCTTAATGAAATCAAAGTACCTTCATTCATTTTATATTTTCGTAATTCATTCAAAACTAAAAATAATATTTTACTAAAAGACAAAACTGATCGTTGATAATAGTGCGACGTGGCGGCAGTAGTGGGGAGGGTGATGGGGGCGCGGGGCGAGGGGGCGGCGGCGGCGGGGGCGCCCGGGCCGCGCGCCGTCATACGGCGTCGAGCTGCCGCACGCGCACGTCCTGCGACGCGCACATGTCCGGCGCGAACGGTAAACAAGTGAAGTACGCACACGCTGCGCACTCGTACGCCGGCGCGGCGTAGAACAACGCTATTAACGCACAGAGCATCGCGCCGGCCGATATAAGACACACCCACACCAACACAATTTTCCTCCGCCTTTCGTATGGCCCGAATGTTATGAACGGTAGAAGCGCATACGAGAGAAGGAAACCAAAGACGAAACCGAACACATGGGCGAAATTGTCAATCCAAGGCAAAAGTCCCAATAGGAAGAGGGCTATTGCTAGCCCCACTAGTTTGAGTAATGCTCGTCGAGGATGTTTCAACAATGGCCAGGCTCCTATGACCTCTACTATTAAACACGCCAGTAGACCAAAGTGCGATCCTGCAGGACCGACCTGTAATTGAAAGAATAACATTATACAAATTTATATGCGATATAAAGAGGTTAAACATAGGATCAGCCTAATAGTTGGATTTTATAAATATCTAACATTTTATTTGAGAATAAAGGCTAAGTGAAACTCACCTCTGCTCTATAGGGCTCGAATATAGCGGACGCCATGTTACCCGCAACACCGCTACCCAAGTAAACTACAGCTAATCTAACTGGACCAGCCATCTTCTCTAGATCCCTCATGAAGAGCCACTGCAGGGCGAGAGTGGCCGCGAGGTGAAGCAGACCAGCGTGCACGAACAGCGACGTCCATGCTCTGTACAATTGATCTGGACGACGTCTCCGCATAAACGGTAACATACCGCAAACGTCGTCTAGACAAGATACCTATAAACATATTTTGATTAGATTTTCGTTTTAGATGACAAAACTATAATAAGAATCATTAACAACAACTTATAAATTTTATAATATTTACGCAGTAAGAACGGGTAAGCCATGAGAGCTAACGATATTCCGATTGAAGCGTCGAAATCGTTTGGCTGTTTCTGTGTAGTCATACTTACTGACATTTTAACCATATCTTGAACACTGGGAAGATGCCACACCATTGGCAGTTTTCGGTTTGTGGTAGTTATAAGGACAATAAAATTATGAGTGGTATGAACCGCAATGAGGCAAGTGGTGTGAGGCAATTTTATTATGGATCACAGACTCCACCGAGAGTGTACTGGCTCGGAGTCATAATATGAATTTTGGCATTTTTATATGGAAAGCGTTTGAATGTTTGGATCTGGTGGTCAGTGTATCTTGTGGTTTTGCGATCTAAGGGGATCCCTGACGACTATATTGGGATTATCAGAGATACGTAAATAAAAAGACTCCGCTTCAATGGTAAGGACCGTTGTTGGCAATACCAAACCCTTCTAACTTACAGGTGCACCGCAGGTTCACAAGGGTTTGTCTCTCAGCCCGTTTTTATTCAATGTTGGGTTAACTATGTAGGCCCACATACAAAGCCAGCCCTAGTGGCTGATGACATAGCACTCATTGACGAGAACCGACTGTCACTGGAGCGTAAAATGAAACTTTGGAAGAGTACGCTTGAGAACGGTGGTTTTATTTTTTGTATAGCTTATACATGTCGAACACCGACTTTATGGCTTGCAGGACCCCAGACTCTATCCATATAGATCCTTAACCAGCCGTTAAGTCGGAAAGGTTCAGGTACCTCTAAACTTTAAAATATGTCATTATCGAAAATGTTAATATTGTCATAGCACATTAACACATGCATGCCATTGGAAAGTTGTCCTCTCCAATAATTTTGATTTGATTATAATTTTTCCTTATATCCCTATAGGAATAACGAATAAATAAACTTACTTGTGAACACAAAGACGCTTCTTCATGAAAGTAACCCTTGACGAAATCACAATGCTCTCTAGTAGTGATAACGCACTGTCCGTGCACGCCGATGCAGCAAGGGTGGCCTATCACCTCGCACGCCATGTGCTCGGCCGCGTGGCCCGCGCGTCCAGCGGCCGCTGACCCGTCTAAAACCGACTTCCTACATATTGGCCATTTGGTTATATCGTCCGGCCATTCGTGGGGTGCTATTGATCTTGGTGCTTCACAAAACCTGGAATTCAATAAGTTTCGTGGTTGGTTTTGTATAAAAGTATAACAAGTATTGAATGAACATAAGCATAATCTTTAACTTTTGAGATCTTTAAAAAAATCTTTTTTCTAAATTAAGAACTGATAGACTAAAATTATTATTATTAGTCTTATACATACTTCAAAGTACAACAATGAACATTAATTTTACATTTTTAAACAGGAGACAAAGACAAAAAATAATATTAGTTTTCCGATTCATACAATGTTCTTTAAATGCACTCACTTAGGATCTAATCCGCATACTGAGCCGGATATTCTACCACCAGGACCAGATTCACCTGATGACCACTTCTTCCAAGTTGAAATTGTATTCTGTAAATGGTAACAAAACAGTTAAACATATTAACAAGGTAATATTTTCAATATGTTCATAACAGTCTTTTTTACTATTTTCTGATTTAAAAAATCAAATCTCATCAAAATTTTTAGTCTATACACTTAAGGAAATAAAAGCAGTTTCTCAACTAATGAGTAGAAAAGAAATACTAACTTACCTTTGAAACTAATCCTCTAATCTATGATTGCGTGTAAATAATAAGATTAAAAGTTAATACAAAAACCTTTCAGTAGTATTTCAAATAGTGTGTGCTAAATTTACTTAAAGGTTACCTTAATGTTACTTAAAAATGGTACAATAATTTTCTCATAACATAATGGGGCGTTGAATTCCGCCTCACAACTCGTAATGTTACAAAAATTCGTCGGAAAGTGAGAAACAGAGTGTCTTAACATTAGGTTCAATCTGCGTTCCCTGCGGGATAAAGCGTGAAAACAAAAAAAATTAATACATACCGAACAATCAGCTTTAGAAGACTGTACACATCCAGAATCATCGTTTCGTATGCAACACGCTGTATCACGTTCACGTCTTGCTGAAGCCGCTATCGCCCTCGCTATCCTTGCGTCCCTTCTCATGCACGGTGCAAACTTAGCTCCTAAATGGATGAGGTCAGCAGCCCGAGGCCCGAGCCAAAAGGAGGCCGGTTCTTCCCACTCCACCTGGAAATATTATTATTAAAAAATATTTTATTTTTTATAATTTGTTAATAGTTGATTGACTAATTACAAAGCTAAAGATTTAGTTGTAGTTCACAAACTAATTGTATTGAAGTAATTTCAGTTCACAGACAAACTTGTCTATTTGTCTAAAGAGCAACAGTAGTTCAACTAAAAATGCAATTCAATAGAAAATGCAATTCATAGTCAATTTTTTAGATTTAGATTTCAGATGCATAATACTAAGAAAAAGTGAAATTATATGGAATTGTTTTTGCAAATAAATAGAATTTTGAAATTTTTAGCATGGTCATGGCATGGCATTTCTGTGTCATTACAATTTACCAAAACCGTCAAACCATTTGCTTATTTTCCAAGCTTACACAAAAAAATCTTCTAGCCATATATTTGTCTATTAATAAAGGAAAATCAATAAAGAAAACCACCACCAGTACAGTTCGATTGCAATAATACAAAATATATAACCGTGGTCATTCATGTTTAAAGATAGTATCGTTGGGTTGGCTGCAAAAACTAGACAAAGGTTTCATACAAAGCCTATATGACCTAGATCTCAGTCACTCGTTAATACTCTTACTTTGTCGTGTCGACCTTCCACCTACCGCAGTGGAAGCACTGTATTTGTTAATTGCTCATTATTATACAGCACGAAGGGTTTTTATTATGTGATTTTATTTGGTTTAACAAACGTAAGTAGACACGACAATTCTTTAAAAGTAATATTAAAATAGGCGAAAATGTTTTTTTTTGGCTTCCCGTTGTATCCCATTATATGCCAAGGTAGGCAGAGGGAACCTGGCTTGCTTGGCCACGCTTTGCCTATATTTTATAGTATAGAAAGGAAATGAGAATATTATACAGGGTGGAAGCGTCAGCGCTCCTTTTACGGAAACAGCATATAGGGTAAACTATTTCAAATCCATACCTAAAGAAATTAATGAAGATACCTCAACAGTTTAGACATAGGATTTTTTTTTCATTTCACTTCCCCCGATTAGGAATCGAAACCACAACCATCGCGTTTACAATCGTAGGCTTGGACCCATACGACACGACGGCCTCGACGATGGCTATTATATCTACATAATAGCCACAAGAATCACAAAGTGAATTTTAAATTAAACTAAAAGCACTGGACGATAAGTTATACATTGGTTGCTTTTAGCATAAATAAGAAATAACGTCGTCAAAATGGGGCTCGCTACAACTACACATGTCTTCTTTATTTTTGATGTAGTTGCAAAAAAATAGACACATTTTATTCTTTATATTTTTCCGAATTCTAAAAGAAGAATTGGCAGACCAAAACGGAGATGGCGAGACGAGCTGGACCATTGCAAGCCTGACCGGTGCTCAATAGCGCGAAATAGACCAGAGTGGAAGAAGTGGTGGGAGGCCTTTGCCCAACAATGGGATAGTGCAGGCTAGGGAAAAAAAAAAATATCGTATAAAATATTGAACAAGGTGGATTTGAACCCGTCTGAAATCTCACTACAGAGATACTAAGAACATAAATAAGTTGTAACAAACATATAAAAATTTCACCACGACTGGCCTCAAATGTAAATGTTACAGCGATTAATATAATAATACAGTAAATATTAATGTGTAATACACTCATTTGCTGATTCAAAAGTTGCAATTTATAATTCATACTAAACCAAAGTAGCATTAGAATGCTATTAAAATGCAAATGGACAAACTATTTCCACGAACTACGAATAAACCACCCAGTGGAATTTAATAAAACTTCGTGGTTTTAAACACTCTAGTTTAATAAACACACTTATTATATGAGTGCAAATATGAAATGTCAATGACATCGCGGATTTAGTAGGATTATAGAGAAATTAAGGATGCTATAATAACAATATACTTATTTTATGCAAACGTGGTGTGTTAGCTCTATAATGCAGAGAAAAATATATTATAATTAGAATATTTATCAGATTTGATCTTTAATATTAAAAAAAATAGATTCCTGAATTCGGCGAAAAGTGGGAAGCAGAGTGTCTCAACACCAGGTTCCCTCTGTCTACCCTGCTGTGTGTGGGATACAGAGTGAAGCAGAATAAATTCAATGTATATATAATAAGTATATACATATACGAAAGTAATAATAACTTAAAACACTATTTCCACATTACGCTAGCAAACACTAAACGAGTCCGTGCCCCACTTCGCGTTATACCTAGGGTAATATGTTCTGTCTAAAAGCTTTACGTTGTTAACGAGAGCCATTTAAAACTATAGTAAGAAAGAAACTTTGAATGGTACTTTAATTGCTCCCATATGATATATCCTTCTATATGGAGAGAGGGAAGTTATCTAACTTAGTAAATACTAACTTGTAATTGAAGTGCTATACACGTGTTTTACAGTGTTGGGAAATATTGTAGCTTATAAATAAATATATTTTCGTCGTATTCCTCATGTAGCAGGGTAGGCAGAAGGAACTTAGTATTAAAACACTTCGTTCCCCACTTCCTGCCAAATTTTACGATGCGTTGCGTGTTGAGTGAAGAAACTCGATGCTGGGTTTTTTGCTTTCTTTCTTTATAATTATAGCTTATTTAAAAACAACTTTTGTCTTTAAATTGTCTTTAAGATGACAAGTTCATTAAAATGCGAAAATAATTCAGATTAGAAAATAAATCATTATGTAGTTCAAGCGGGCGAAGCCGCGAACGATCGCTAGGCTATAAAGGTACAATCATAACATTACTAAATTCTCCTTATATTTTTTGGTGTTTTTTTTAGAATAGCGGAAAATTATGTCAATATTTTGTACTAGTTAATTTTGCTCAAACGTAGCGAAATCCTTAAATATATTTAATATCACTTACTAGGCGAAAAAACATTTAAAGATAACAAAATATTTCAACCAAAAACATATTTTAAAATCACAAAATTCACCTGTTGTAAGCTGAGGCTTTTCACTAAAACTTGTCCAGAATGGATATGTCTGCCGAAGCCTACTGGTCCGAAGCCGTAGCACAGTAGCGACAGTAGCAGCACCATCGTCTGCACGGTGCTGACCCACCACGTGAAGTATGGCCGGTAGTCCGTCAGCTCGTCCAGCTGCCGAGCCACTTCGTCTTGATGAGCCACTGATTTTCTTAACGATCTCCTGTTGAAGTTGATTGTTTTTAGCTTTTTATTTTTGAAGTTTATTGTTTTGTTTTTAGTTATCTTATCTTATCTTATTAAGCCTACAAAAATGCTTCATGTTATTAAAAATGTAGGTAACAAACTAATATAATCATGATTTTTATAAAAAAATAAAATATGTCTAAATATGACGCCAGTATGGCGCAGGAGTATAAGCGTGTGACTATAAACGCGATAGGTTGTGAGTTCGATTCCCATTCGAGGAAATAAAATATTTAATATACACTTTTGTTCGTTTCTGCCAATCAAAATGCAATGTCTCCAGATTTCGGCAGTAGGTGGGGAACGGAGTGTCTCAACACCAGGTTCACTCTACCTATCCTATGGTGTGCGGGATCGTGCCCCAAAAAATATTTAAAACAGTATATAATTATTTTGTATAAGCTTAAATCTTCACATTAAATGCCATTTGGAGGTCAGATATTATATTAAAAAAATGAATCAAGTATTTATGAAATTTAATTAAAGCTACTTCTATTCATATTTAATTAATTTGTAAAGCTGATTTATTTTAGAGCTTGTCGAGTGTTATATATATTTTTAATTAACATTTTCATTTTAATTAATTGTATAACATGCTTGTGTAGGAAGTTAATAAAATGAATACATATATTTTTTTATAATATCATAAAAATCATATTAATCCTAATTAAATAGATTTACTGATAGCTTCATAACATCTCTACTTTAAAGTAAAGTGGAGATTTCTTTCACTGATTTCTTTCAGCTTACTTTTATCTTGTTATACAAAAGGAAATGAGTAAAATAACTAAAGGAAATGAGTAAAGAAACTAAAATATTGTTTCAAATTATCTTCCTGAGTTCGATATCTATACACATTTCAAATTATAACCAAATTGTTTTGGTTTCAGGAAATTTTAGCAATATCGTTAATTTGACGTATTTGGTCACACCAAGTATAAACTTAATCAAAAGTTAGGGATTTCTACTAAACTGGTATGTAGTATTTATGCTCTTAATTAAGGTTAAATATAATTAATATTAACGTTAACATTTTTTACACTATACAAGTAAAGGTCTTGATTTATCTAATTTGAATCTAGCTCTTAAGAATTACGTTGTATATTAAAAGCACGATCTTTCCTATATATGTTTTAAATTTAAAACTATATAAGGATAACAAAAAATATTTAATGGCTATAAAAATTACATGAAATGATCGACCACGCAGTAAATTTAAATATTCATTAATTTACTCATTTCATCTTTTAAATAACGATATTTTAACATAAAAATTTCCAACAAAATAGCAACAATCGAATAAGCGGAATAATTTTATATAAATTAAAGTCTCCGACGCGTAAGGGAGAAAATCGCGAAATAACTCATAAATAACACCCAATGCCATGTCCACGAGGTATTAATTTAAAAACCCATTACAGCAAGTTAAAATGGGAGTTTCTGGTAAGCAGGGTAATATATTGAGGCCGCAGGTGAATTATTATAGATTCAAAGGACTGTATTACCTTATTTTATTATAATATTACTTGATACATAATTTTGCTTTTTATTCCAAATCAATTAATTATAGAATTAAATTTGAAGCCAGTCGTGGCACAGAGGTAAAAGCGTGCGATTGTAAGCGCGACAGGTTATGGGTTCCCACTTAAGGAAATTCAATTTTTAATATTTTTATTTCTTTGGTGCCACAGCGGTGAGTTCCGCCACTCAACACACAATTCCTCCAGAATTGGGCGTTTGTTTTAACACTAGGCACACCTGCGGAATACAGCGTATCAAAAACTATAGAACTACTATAGAAAAGTATTATTTAAAAAAAAATAACTATAAATTATATTAGATTATTATTTAAAAACTTGGAATTGGCACAGGTATTTTTAAAACTTAAATTTTTTCAATGCATTTATATAAAATATAATCTAGTCAAAACCGTATTCATCACGTCTTTAGCTCAGCTGTTCTTCCTAGATGAGACTAAGTTTCACGTTATTTCAAGTTAAAAACTTCCCATTATTTATAAAACAACAACAGAAACTTTCTCGTACTAAAAGAAGAATACGTAATATCTTTTGGAGCAGTAAAGAAAACAGAACTGGTTATTAAATTTAAAATAGATTTTTATTTTAGTTTCTTCAAGTACAGCCAAATGTTGCAAATCAAATGTCAAAGTTGATGGAAATTCAACTGTCGATCTTCTTAGATTATTTATTACTGCTTAATTTTGAGATATCAAGTACTATCTATTAAACTGAGAGATCTAGTAACTATAATGCGACAGGACAGAACCCACAAGGGTTTCGAGTTCATTTTTTTCGCTCTAGTATCGAGGNGAAAACAGAACTGGTTATGAAATTTAAAATAGATTTTTATTTTAGTTTCTTCAAGTACAGCCAAATGCTGCAAATTAAATGTCAAAGTTGATGGAAATTCAACTGTCGATCTTCTTAGAAGATTGACATTGTTTAATTTTGAGATATCAAGTACTATCTATTAAACTGAGAGATCTAGTAACTATAATGCGACAGGACAGAACCCACAAGGGTTTCGAGTTCAATTTTTTTCGCTCTAGTATCGAGGCAAAGCACGGCGTTGAGTTCCTCGCTCAATAACCAATGTTTCCGGAATTCGGCGGAAAATAGAGGAACACGAACAAGAGTACTTAACACTAGGTTCCCTTTGCCTGGTCTGCTGTGTGCGGGATACAGCGTGACGCTAAAATCATTTTAATGCCTTCCTGGCGCAATCATTTTCAAATCTGTATAAATTCAATGGGTATTCGCTTAAATTCCATTAAGAAGAAAACAGGAAGTGGTTATGAAAAAAAAATGTACACAAAAATTTAAAAATTCTTAATTATGAATGCAAAATATATAGTGAAACATGAAAATACGAATGTTATGCCAACATCAGGTGAGCATCATAGAGGGCTAAGCTCTTTGAGGCTCTTTAATAATTATGGCACGGATCGATAGCTCAACGAGACTCCGGCCAACGAGTAATCCTGAAAATGATTCGCCCCAACCGCAGACAGCGTTCTTTTTATTTTTATAAAAGGTAGTTTTCAGGTGAACAATGAACTCTACTTTTTTTATTATTTACGGAGAGTTTTTTCAACAACACTGTATGGACGAATGAATTTGAAAGAAAGGATAAAATGCGAAAACTAACAACTAGGTGAAACTGCAATCGTACTCTACCGTTCGTAAAAGTCCGCCGAAAGCTTTGATTGCAATAAAAGTAATACATACCTATATTTATTTGAAATATGAGGCTACTTCATTTGCCTTGTTTCAAAACTTGAAGTAGGAGAGATATTCGATCTCAGCAATGTTACAATAACAGTATAATTTGATTTTATTTCTTTTTCTTCTTTCCTTTTTTTAGCTTTACACAGCAACGAAACAAAGGGAACCTAGATTTAAGACACCCCGTTCCTCATTTTCCGTCGAATTCTGGAGGCATTGTATTAAATGACGAAAATCAAATTTACCTCACACCAGAGCGAAGAAATAAAAATGTTAAATATTTTGCATGACAAGCAGGCAGTGGGAATCGAACCCAAGGCCTGCCTGTCGCCTTTACAGTCATACCCATATGCCCCTGCCCTACGACTGGTCTCAATAAAGCGCATATGTGAGCCTTATTATGAAAAAAATGAAAAAAAATCTAATTAGTCCTTTAATATTATACGCGCCAATCAGTTAACTTTTAATTACGTAATCATATATCCACTTACAGGCAGAAACTAAGTAGAATGTATAATAGGGTGTCTATTCATAAAAAAATCAATACTATAAACGTTTTCAATATTATGAAAATGTTGAAAATTATGTAGTACGATTTTGAAAAATATTATTAACGGTACCACTTTATATGTAGGGTTGAAAAAAATCGAGAAAGTATGCGATTACGCATTTGGTTACGTCAAATCCCGCACACAGCAGGGTCGACAGAGGGAACCTAGTGTTAAAACACTCCGTTCCTCATCGTTCCGTTCTCCGTTCTTTGTGAAATATTTGCTTCTAAAGTAGCACAAAGCCTCGACTGGCCTCATTCACTTTTTTAATTAATTTCATAGTAGATAATCGATGCATCTACGTTTGCGTCATACTCGTATGTTGATTATAGACATATTATATTATTTCACCAATATTTATCTACAAACCGTTGTTTGGATTGCTTTAACCTCATTTTATTATTTGTTTTAGCCTGTCGTATAGTAATTATCTAATAACATATAAATTTAATAAATATACATAAAAAAATTATACTGCCGTATGTTTATTTTCATATTATAAATTAATTGGGTGGGATGCTGGAACATTTTATTTTATAAAATAAAATGAAACTTCTATTGAATTGTTTTAATGAGTTTATATTACAGTTAAATTTATATTCTAGACTTTTGCTAGCTTATGAATAATTATTTCTAAGTTTACAATATAAAAACAATAGAAACAAACTCCGTATTCACATATTAAATATGGCTATTTATTTTTTTTAGCTACACGCTGTATCCCGCACATAGCAGCTTAGGCAGAGGGAACCAGAAAACCTAGTATTAAAACATGCTGTTCCCGTTAAGACACTTTAGGTTTCCCATTTCCGCTGAGTTCTAAAGGCAGAGCGAAGAAAATTAAATATTTCATTCCCCCGAGTAGAAATCGAACCCACAAGTCACACCCTTTTGCCCCTGCGCCATGAAGGCATTGTTATTTCTCATATAATAAGTAGTTTCTCATAAACTTCAAAAACATTTTCCAATTCTGTGCAAGACTTTTACAGTTTTATGGAAGGTGCCTAAGTGTACGTAATAAGGTCTTTAATCTTACCTAGAAAATATATTCGTATTATAAAGACTTTGACCAATATCAAGCAATAATAAGCAAGCACTAAAATTGGCAGAGAGTTGTGTATATAGAGAACTAGCGGCCCGCTCGCGGCTTCGCCTGCGTGACCTACGTTATTATTAATTTGTGTCTCCATGAGTACCTACGTCCTATAAGTGACGTCCATGCAAAATTTAAGACTCCTAGAATTTGTAGTAACGAAGTTTCATACAAACTTTCAACCCCAAAAAGAACCCCTTAGAAAACGAATATTGCAAATTCCCGTCTTAGCGAGCTCCTACGCCCTATAAGTAACTCCTATGCAAAATTTGAGATTCCTAGCACATGTAGTTTCTGAGATTTCGTGATGAGTGAGTGACCTTTCGATTTTATATATATAGATAACTAAAAAATACATACCTAAAAAATCTTCCAACCACACCCATGCCAAACTGCCTTCTATTTGAGTTATCAGCCAAGGGTTCCAGCATGGGAGTGTGGATGCGTACACCACCTGTCCCCCATTGCACACTGCGCTCTGGTCTTCTATACTCTACTCCGGACGATCCAATGGGTGACCGAGCTCTGTAAAGTTAATAATTTTAACATAATAATAATGAAATTTAACTATAATCGCTGTTAGTTATAAAATGTCTGATTGTAGTTGCAATGGAACCATCTTCCAGCCCTAAACGGATAAATATATTAATTAAAACAAGAGAATTATAAACAAAATAGAACACTGCATAAAAAGCATTAATGTATTAAGAAATACTCCAGTGCCATCAAGACAAATCCAACTACGTACCATTTATCAAAATCGATTCACTGGTTTAACGGTTACAAGAGAACAAAAGAACGGACATACATACAAACGCGTTAAAACATAACCTTTTGGGTTTCGTCGCAGTCTAGTAATATATTTGTTTCATTAATTTGATACGAGAAACGAGAATTAATCTGATACGAGAAACAGAACAAGCAATGGCTCTAAATAAAGGTAAAGTTAGATAAACAAGTCGCTAAACGCTCGTTGCAACGTGAAAAGCTAGGTGGTCATGACAAAATAATAAAAACAACTTAATAAATAAGAAATTATGAGGTTTTTTATTTAGTTGGCCGTAAACCTGGATATTTGATATTAACTTCAGCTTCATACCTCAACACGAAGTTGAAATAAAAGGTTTTAATAAACAAACAAATAGATGGACAGACATACAGACGTACAAAGTGATCCTATAAAGGTGCACTTTTCTTTTGAGTTACTGAACCCTAAAGCTGTTCATGGTGCCTCTCAGGTCTTCCTCTCCTCTTAAATTGCAAGAAGAAATAAAACATGTAAATTTTATTCAATACATTTAACAAAACGATTTAAAGCAAAGCCTATTCGAGTGAACTGAGCCAAGAAATAGAATTAATAGGATAGTAGTTTCCATCGCCATGCATATGGTAGTTAGTCCTATGTAATCTTCATCACAGTCCCTTGTCACAGAGATTTGGGTAAGCTGATCTGTCAAATATTATGTTTTATATAGATAAAGATTAAAAAAGATAGATAAAATTCATTTCATTTTATTTTTTATTCCTCTTTTGTTTTCAGTTTTCGGTAAGTTTAGCTGTTGATAAAATAGGTCGCGACCCTAATGGTTGCGAGAGCTAAATTAAAATTCAATATTTCTTATAAAAAAAAAACTTAATGCTATTGTATTCCAGTTCCGGAATCGTATTGTTATGGTTAAGAAAATAGTGCTGTTTAAATATTATTTTTAATTCCACGCTGTATCACTACCGGACTCTCTAATAGTGTTAAAACACTCTTTATTCTAAGTGATAAAAACGATTATTGAACTCACATATATACAGACTAACTACACCAGAGTGGAATAAGATTTTCGTCATTAAAAATCAATTTTTGTCGAGCATTTAGAGTCAAATATAAAATAAAAGGAGGAAAAAGAAAAACTCCTGTAGTTATGTTATTAGATTATCTTGTTAATACCGCAACATGCGGAAAACCGGGGAAAAAATATCAATAAGTTATAAATAACATTTTTTTCTGTTTACACACCGTCCTACACCTGCTTCCTTATAGTACTATTTCTATATCTATATTATATATTGTATACATACTTATAATATAATTGAATGGATCGTGTCTGTACATGAAAAATATATTAAAAAATGTTATTGATGCGATGGGAACAATTATTTTTTAATTTTTTTGTCTGTTTGTCTGTACGTTTGTTTATGCTAATCTCAGAAACGGTTTCACTGCTTTAATTGCAGTTTTAAATATTGTATTGTAGCAAGGTCCCCTTAACATTAACCCTAATGTTAGTTTATAAATATAAAGGTTAGACAAAATTGCTATAAATAACCATTATTGAATTAGCTGAAACTTTACATTTTCAATGTAGATATAAATAATATTTTTAAAATTATATTATTATTATAAAAACGAAAGTAACGCAGATGGATAAATTAATAATTATGAAGTTCAAGCAAACCCGCGAGCAGGTCGCCAGTTTTAATAAAAACACATAACATATCGAAAGTGTACTGTAACTTTGTTATCCCTATATTAAATTTTGTATTACCTTGTCGCTAGTTCTTAGTTAATAAACACGTAGTGGTGTATCCTTATGAAAGTTTATGAAAGTTTATGAAATTATTGGTTAAAACAAACTTTAGTGAACATTATTACATATAATAGGTATATATTGCGTAACACGCACGTACCTATATAACATACATTGAGTTATTGAATAACACCGTGGTTTTAGTTGGAATGGAGGCCGTGACCTACTTAACAAACACGCTGACTACGGTTTAAAGTAAGCCAAATACGATGCGAAAAGCTGACATGTATTTTATTTAAAATTTGTATTTACAAAACATAATACAATGAATAAAAAGAAATTATATAAGTTTTTACAAATCAAGGCCAATGGCGTAGGCTTTTAACTTAAAATTTTCGTGTATTTTCGTAAGGGACGTTCTATGTAGCTATAAAACTACAATAAAAATACTGCCATTTTTGGAAATTTTCAAAGTTTTAAGTTTAATATGTGAGACCGTTGTGCCGCAGGCATAAACACGACAGTGAGACACAGAGTGTTTTAACATTAGATTTCTTCTACCTACCTTGCTATATATGGAGTACAATATGAACTGTAAAAAAAACTATTATCAATTATTTATTATTCTTAAGAAAAAATCTTTCCACGAAGCTGTAAAATGCTTAGAGTAGGTTATATTCAACATCCACATTAAATAATCTTAGGTTTTCTGAGACTTTAATATAATAAAAAATCTTTTCACAAAGAATTCACTGTTATGACACCTTTTACTGACACAAACCCATCCCTGCGGTGTAATTGGCACTTAAGCACTCGTCCTATTAAAGTACTCCTGCCTCCTCTTTGGAGAAGTGGAGAACTAACTACTCTTATATACCTACTTGTCCATGATATTCTATTTTTATATTGTAGAATGTAATCTATAGAAGTCGTTTACTACTTTTGCAGCCATACAGTTTTAAATTTGATTTTTTTTAGTCATTTCAGTTAATATTAACTTATTTGTACTGTAGATACTATACATTGTAGTTTTAGGGTTCTAAGAATATAAACTTTTATAGGATCACTCTGTTCTCCGTCTGTCAAGACTATTTAGCTCGAAAAGATATTAAGGACTATGGTCTCTTGAAGCACAGAAAAAACTAAGCTTCTTAGTTAACGTAATGAAAAGATATGAGCATTTATGCTTCAATTTTACTGTAATTTGTATGAAAATCGCCGCAGGACCTACAGTTATGAAATTTGGCACGAAGTGAGGTTTTAAAAAACCAAAAAGTTCAAATTTATGGGTATTCCATAGAAGAAAATGAGTAGATACTTCTGCAAACTTAAGTTTGTCAACTTTCATAAGTTTTTCTTTCCGAAATTGGTACGGATTTCTCGGTGGACGAGTCCGACTCGCTCTTAACCGAACTTTTTTACATACAGAATAGTTTTCATAAGAACATCACTAGCCTTAAATAAAATCAATAGATTTTAATTATTATCAGGATATATTAATAATTGTGAATGCAAACCACAGTAATATTTTTCAGCTCAACAAGAAGCATTTGTTGTGGGAATCCTACTCGATTTGGATATTTGAATAACAACCTTAGCTAAATAAAATTATTAAAATGTTTATATTGACACCATTCTAAAATGTATATGGAATAAAATGAGAACATAAGTAATTGACTTATTAACAAAAACCATAAGATTGATATTGGGGTTAGTCGTCGCGACGGGGTCGTAGGGGCCACGGGGCAGGAGGGTTCGATTTCCACATTTGAGAAAAATGAAATCGCTGTAGTAACGCGGCAGTTAGTCCCGCCACTCAACACAATGTCTCGAGAATTCGTCGAAAAATGGGGAATCGAAGCTTAATAGCAACACACTTAACACTAGGTTCCCAAGTTCCCTCTGCCTACTCTGCTATGTGCGGGATACATGAAGCAATTAAAACAAAACGATAACATATCTAAATAACAGTATAAAGCAACATTAAAACAAGTTAGCCTAGCCACTCAGTGCGGATGCAAGTGTGTGTAATCATAATTAGAACTTAATTAATCTGTCAAGTTAGTGCAGTATGACGTCATAGTACGACGCGGGCTCGAGAGCCGAGCGTTATTAACTGAAACTTTGTTCCAACCAGATTTGCCTGAACTAAAGTGAGTTGATTAATCGAATGAACTATCGTTTATTGTTGCTATGGCTACTTTTTAAATTAAAATTAATTTAATTTAAATTAATTTCACGCTGTATCACGCACACGGCAGGGTAGGCAGAGGGAAACTAGTGTTAAGACACTCGGTTTTCCATTTTCTTTCGGATTTGTTTATTGAATGGCGGAATGCAATGTCGCGCTTTGTTTTGAGACCAGGGCGAAAAATTGAAAATATAAATTTCAATAAATATTTTTACTTTTCTTACAGGTAATAAACCCCTATAAGACGACCTTATTGTCCTTTTGCCTGTCTGTCAAGATTATTTTTCACAAAAATATGTAAATCTTACAAGCTCATATTAATATTAAATGTCCAGGTCCACAACCCCTTTTTAGAGCTTCCAAATTTTTTAAAAAAATATAATTCTAAACCTTAAGTCTACGCAATTAAAAGATGCGTTTATGATTTATTTTGTCCGTACATTGTATGGAATTCATCACATAATTAAAGCCTATAGTAATGATTACCTCCCGGTGGTTAAGTTTATGAAATTTTACATGAAGTACGAACTTACAGTACAAATAAAAGATGAATTTGCATTTTTTTGATGTATCGCAACATACATCCCTGTGAAAAAATAATAAATGTAAAACATAGCCTACATACAAAACTTAACCTACATTTTTTTCTAAATGTAAGAAATTATATAATTAAAAAAAATGTAAAATATTATACATTTATTGATAAATATTCTTAATTAAATATATCTGTATAAATTTCCAATATTGGTCATAAGAACGTTATGTCAATATCATATTTAATAATACTTATTTAAAATTGTCTCTAGGGCCCTTTCTGGTCCAATGCGAATCTAATCCAATAAATCCATCAATATCTCAATAAACGTAGATTATAAATTAAAAGTAATATGTCCATGTCCAATATGCTCTTATACTATTGATATTTTTTGGGAAAATATTATTTTTTCTGTAAATTTTTAAGGACCTAACCATGATATTTTTTAACCTTTTCAAAGAATACTACTTGACAGAAATGAATGAATTTTAGTTTGTAAATAGCTTAGGAACTAGAGCAACATAAAATGTGAATTTTATTCTGGTGGTCAATTCAGTTTCCGTAGTAAAAAGACACACAGTTTAAAATTGCTATTGAAGCTATATTATATGATTTTAGCAAAAATTTTTTGCAAATATTTAATTTGTATAATGTCAATGAATCGCACATAGTGCGAAAGCTGTCTTTGTAATAGGTGACATATCAGGTGGGTTGTGAACAAAATTCGTAATCCACCATTTTGTGACAACGGCCATTTTGAATTACAGGTTATATGTAATTTCATTATCACCAGCACTAAAATCCTACTAACGTGCTAACTCACATACTACTCTCTCACCAACTCATCTCTGTTTCACCAACTTAATTTTCATACTGGTCAAATAACGATATGACATAATTTTTTTACCTGATCACATTTTATACATCACAAAGAACATTAAGTAATTCAACTTACCCTTTAGTCCCATCACCAGTATCACCATCGTCATGGTGTGGCTGGCTCAGCAGAGACGTCAAGGGTTGAGGTGTGAAGAATACTTCGTCGACATCAGCGTCGTCGTGCGGACTGCTCGCGCTGCCCCTGAACGAACGAGACCACTGCGCTGATGTGGACTGACGTGAGCGTCGTGTTACCGCCTGATTGAAAAATATACAATTATAAAAACATATATAGTTATTATAAGGCTATTGTATATCTGTAAATAATTACTCTCTTTCTCCCTCTGCTTTCTCTGGAGATACGGAGAACGTAAAGTTGAAATAAAACTATACAAATATTGATATATTTTGGAACTACCAACATCCCTATGCTGACATACATACATATAAACATATAATAATAGAACTCCATATGAATGATGATGATACATTCATACCCACATTGTTATTCTGAAATACAACTGAATATAATAAAAACAACAAAAACATATATTCATATACATATTTGCATGCTACATTTCATAAATCTATTTTTAAGGACGTAGTGCTTTTAAGAGAACCGTATGTATTACGTAGTGCTTTCTGGGATATTGCTACGACCAGAGACTAGAGACTATGTTATTTACGACGCCATAACCGCTCGGCTCGATCCCCGAAGACACCGCCTTTTATAATTTATTGCACAGAAATATGGTAAGCCTAATTCATCTGTCGCATATTTGGTGGCTAAAATGATGACTTATTGGTAGTTAACCCGTACAACCCGGGAGCAACGTATGCAAACTTCTCTTTGTTCTGTTAACATTTCATGCAATCCATAGCAAGAATCTCGAAACGTGAATTTCTGAAGCGGAATTTTTAAGATAAATGGCAATAAAAGTTGTACATTACTTAGGTTTCGCTTGCAACGAAACGTATATCGCTTTGAAATTTTCTTTAGAGTAATTTTTATGCAGTTATTTTAAATATACTGTTTGTAATATAATATACTGTTATAACACTAATATAATCCATAATTACATCATTATAATAAACATATTTGAAATTTATTTAAAAAAATGATAATTTTGATTGTAGGTTGATATTTTTTATACATATATTTTACTGGCGATCCTTATGCGAATAGTGGTAAGTAGCCCTTGTTTTGTTGAGTGGATAATCTTAAAAAAAAACACAAGAAACGTACTTATATTTTCGGGAATATTGTAAAGAAGAATTTTACTCACATTCATACTCGTAATACACAAATATGTAGATTACTTGCAATCCAAGCACGTCTTCACTTGGCTAAAACTATTTTAATACTTTAATGCTTATTGTTTTATTACATCTATTTTTATATCTGGAAAGTATGTTTAATAAAGACAGAAGATAAGAAATGGATATGCGTATTGTTCTCGGTAAAAGAATGAAAGGTGCCATAGCTGATAAGACGATAAACAGTAAGTACAGCTCCTTAAGTGCTGATGAGTTCGTTTTTTGCTGATACCATCGATTGCACGGCAGCGAAACTAAGGTCTTACAGCAGAAGAATAGAAAAGACATGAATAATGTTAAGATGCAATATCTTCGTAGGAAATATAGAGTGAGTTAAGTTGACCGAATCTGCGTTACACAGATTGGCAAGAACTAGCGAAGATGTAGCAGTACTGATGATGAAGAATGAACACGTTTTTGTCACTTGGGCACGTCGAGATAATAAGTGACTAAAAAAGAGCAACAAAGATTTATGAAGCAACCGTAAGTGGTAAAAGAGGCATAGACAGGAATCGGTTGACGTTTGAGAACACTGTAGAGATGATACTAAAATACGTGAAGACCACCCAAAGAGCATGACATAAAGAACTTGTTGACAACGGATGAGACGAAAAACAGACCGTATCGTTCGGTGCTCCGTTTTCTCTGGAATAAGGCTATCCGACTAGGGATTCCATTTTTTTTCCTCTTTTTACTATTTCCTAATAAAGAAAATAGTTTTTAACTTGTACGAGAGTACTTCTTTGTAAAATTCAGAATTTTCTGAATATAAAGAGCTCAAAGGATCTACAAAGTATTTGATGCTTAGCCTTAGAATGTAGGTTAAGAACCAGCTCAGACACCTGTGGCCACTCTAGTTGGTTATAATTTAAGGTGTATCACATTTATTTACAAGAAACGAAAATTCTACAATACTATCTATATAAACAAAGAACATCTATATATATACATATATATATATGTGTATATATATATATATATATATAAAAGGACTTGTCCTCACTGACTGAGGTAAGACGCACGCACAGCCGTAACCGCTGTGCGTAGAAACGTGAAATTTGGACAGATGTTTGCTTTCGTAATCTGGGCATACACTAAGAAGGGATTGAACCCTAAAGAGATAAAATAGGGGTTGAAAGTTTGTATGGAAAAAAATTTAAAACGGCACGGATTTTTATGAAATTTGAAATTTAGATTCTTAAAAATATTTAATTGAACATGTGTTTCATGATTTAATAGAATTCACCCCTAACAGTGCATATAAGCAGGCGAAGCTGCGCGTGCCTACTAGTATTATATAATTCTTTTAACCAAATACATTTATTTCTGCTTATTTATTATAATAATAACGCTAGAAAAATGTAAACCACAATATATTAAGGGTGAGAATGGTACGTCATTAAAATTTCATATTTTCTCGTCTAATGAGAACTCGATACTTTGTTCCCTCTACTACCTAAGTTTGCTTTTTTGTATTATAATTATATTTGATATAAAATGTTATTTTAGCAAGTTTAAAATCAAAAGATATGTTATTATATTATTGATATTTATAGCCTTTAATTATTTGGATTTATTACATTAACCTTTTACACTTATAAATTGTATTTTTTTGTACCAACTGCAAGTATATTAAAAAGTATATATTATTAATTAACATGTAAATAGTGACTCAATTAACCGTTTTCAATCAATTCAATGGTGCAAATTGGGTAATAGTGATTTGACTATTTTTTTTTATTATAACTCTATTATTTATTATTCTAAAATAAATATACATATAAGCATATACTTACAGTAACAACGTAAGACAGTCCAGTAAGGGTAAGCCTCGCCACGCTGTCCTTCCCGGGGCAAGGGAGGGTGGGCGTGGGAGGCTCGAGCGGCGCCGGCGCAGGCAGCACGTCGGGCCGCTCCCGCGTTTGCCCCCGCGCCTCTCTTGGTGCCGCTCCAGATGCTCCGTACATACTGAACAAGAAGGTTTTTAATCATGGTAAAAAAAATAATGGTAAAATATTATTATGGGGGCAATGGGAACCTAGTGTTAAGATATTCCAACGGCATTCCGTTCCGTGGTAACGCCCGTTTGTGCCGAATTCTGGAGGCATTGCCTGTTGAATGGATGAACTCAACGCCGCTCTTGCCTCGACACCAGAGCCAAGAAATGAAAATATAAATGTAAATAAATATTTCATTTCCTCAAATGGGGATCGAATCCACAACCGTCGCGTTACAGTCACACCCTTGAGCCGCTGCGTCACGACGGCCTCAAGTTATAAAATAGTTGGAAATATATCGAATAACTTCAAAAGGACATCAGCGAAACTCGGGAAATGTAGATTTCCTTTCATCCGCAACTGCATTCAAGCCTCACGATTTTATAACACTCTTATAGAAGAGTATTTGCGATTTTCTCACGCTTTAGATAGATATCTTATACAACAATATACGTCATAGGATATTGGTTTCACTTGGAATATAAATAAAAATAGAAACTTTGGTCATATATAAAGTTTTATATATTCTTTTTCTTTTTAATGTATAACTTAGGTGTTCTAGTTATCACAATTCATTATTGCTGGGATTTTTGTTGATTTAAACGCGACTGATTGTGCATTCAATTCCCACTCAAAGAAATAAATATACAATATTTTAATTTCTTAACTCTGGAGTCGAGGTAAAACGTTGCGTTGAGTGCCGCCACTCTACACAATATCTCTAGAATTCCGCGGAAAGCAGGGAACGGAGTGTCTTAACACTAGATTCCCTCTGCCTACCGTGCTGTGTGCGAGATATAGCGTGAAGCTGATAAAAAAAATCTTCGCTTCGCATTACATTTACTCACATCCCAACTAAGGCACGACACCTTTGTGTTGTTACGATAATAACTATCTAAGTATCTACATGAAAGTTATACTTTAAACTTATAAATTTCCCGTAGTATCTCACGTAAAAGGAATTTGATCGATTTGCTGTTATTTATAATCTTGGAAACCCAAGCACTAGTACGTGTTTCTTTTCAAACTTAAACAAATAAGTATTAAATAAGTGTGTACTTAAAAAACTCACAATTCAAAAAATCAAAATTATTGTGACAAAAGCGTGACTGTAAACGCGACAGGTGTGGGTTCGATCCCATTCGAGTTAAAAAAATATTTCCATTTTTTTTTTCGTTAATGAAAATGGAGAACGGAATGTCTTAGCACTAGCTTCCCTCTGCCTACCCTACTGTGAGTTAAAAAGATAATGGAAGACACTAAAAAATAATAGAAAGCTATATAGCACAATACTAAAAAAACATACACAATCAAAAAATTACGTACATTACTATTTTTTTTTCTTTTCTTATTATTGCAAACGCCTATTAACCTGTTCTATAATTCGCACGACCTCATTTTCGATCGTCTAAAATACAGGTCAGGTCGGTATTAAATATTTAGCTCACATTCGCCGAGCCTAACGCGGTGTAGTGGCGACTACGGAAAATTACTAACTTGCCTTTTTATTTTCTCAGTTATAATTTAAGTAAATTTAAAAGTTTATTAATTTAAAATATGCCTATATGTAATTTACAACGCTTAATTACGGGTAAAATGTCGTAATAGAATATCTGCTAGGTTTATAAGAATAAATAAAATAAAAAATAAGTCAGCTTCACGCTGTATCCCGCATACAGCGGGAAGGCAGAGGGAACCTAGTTTTAAGACACTCGGTTCCCCATTTTCCGCCAAATCCTAATATATACTAATTATGTTTTCTATATCTATTACTATTTGTGTTCACATATCTTCTGTTTTTATGGGCGGAGACGGGTAGCGTAACGTAGTGTTTCTCGACGGAAAAACAAAAATAACTATGATTTTATATAACCTAATTTTGGCACGATAATATCACTTACTATATTTAAAAATATTACGAAAAAATTAAAGAAAAACATAATAAGTTCCGTGATATAAACCTATATCTCCATTATAATATTAAACAAACAATCTTAACTTTTATGAATTCTTAAAGGAATAACATTTAAGTTATAATCCTTAAAAACATAAATCTTACTTCCGACAGCTCTCCAATAAGGAACAGCTACAAGTATCTCGAGACCAGTCAATGCTAGAGCGGAAACCGTAATTTATTGTTGGGGTTACTTTTATACTAGTTTACTAATGCGCTATTAAGTGTAGGTACAAAAGTATTTTAAACTTTCAAATAAATAAAAGAGAATTTATTACCTCAGTGTATTTCTCTTTAACTTTAAGCTCTCGATTTGCAATATCTTAGAAACAAGGTATAGAAATTTAGTGAAGATGATTATGAGGCGAGTCCTGGTGCAGAGGCACAAGCGTGTGGCTGTGAGTTCGATATCCACTCTGGGAAAGTATTTAATGTTTTCATTTCTTCGCTCTGATGCTGAGGCTAAGGTGCGAGTGCTGAGAGCGGTGAGTTACACCACTCAATAGACAATGCCTCCAGAATACGGCGGAAAGTGTAAAGCGAAATGTCTTAACTCTATGTTTTACTCTTCCTACCCTATTACATTCAACGGGATGATTGCGGGATTGCGGGATTCAGCGTGAACCTGAAAAAGGAAATAACAAAAAATTCAACGAAATATCCATATTTTATGAAGATATGACTTGAAGGGTCCCAACACTGTAAAATATACCCCCTACATAGATATATAGGGATATATATAATATACTAATACAGCGAACGATAATATGAAGATCGACTCAAATATCAACGTTGACGGAATATTTGAGAGGTGCTATATACGGAATGCAAAATAAGATATTCTTCACAGTGAAACATTTTACATTCCAGAAAAACCTTGTATATTTAATGTGATATATTGCTATAGAATTCTGAACATTTTGCACCATTTGGTATTTGATGTATCAAATGGTTTACAATATTCGATGAGATGCGTAATAAATTGCTAGTATTTTTCTGAATTTCTTTTCAAGATATAAACTTCTAACTATATTTTATAGCTATTATTATTTTGATACTAGCTGTCTGTCCTGGATTGGCTCCAGATTCAAAGACATGTTTTCAATATAACTTCGAGCTTCATGTATTGGAAACTGATATATGGATTAATAAATCACTTTTTCTAATTTTAATATTTTTCAACTGGTATTTGTATGTAGATACACACAGCAGTAATACATACAGCAGGGTATGCAGAGGGTACTTAGTGGTAAAACACTCCGTTCCCCATTTTCCAATAAATTCCGGAGACATAGTTAAGTGGTGGATCACGACTCGACACCAGAGCAAAGAAATGAAAATATAAATTTGAATAACTGTGTCATTTCCTCGAGTGGGAATCGAACCCACAACCAGTCGCAATTTCAATCACACACTTGTTTCTCTGCGCCACGACTGCCCTCGAAGACTGTATATGTTTTTTTATAATAAATCTCTCTCATCTATATATATAAAAGGACTTGTCCTCACTGACTGAGGTAAGACGCACGCACAGCCTTAACCGCTGATGGTAGAAACGT
>JAKRZM010001013.1:297516-316213 GCA_036379175.1 Heliconius cydno galanthus | reverse complement strand
AATTTGTTGACGTACGAGCCCATGAAGCAGAGGATCAAGGAGAATGTTCCACAGGGTTGGGCCACCTATCGAGCCCTGCACACAACCTTTTGTGGAGTTTTTAGCGTATTCCGCACCGGCGTATCTTACGACGACCCTTCGGTCCTGGAGATAGCTGTCGATCACTCGTCTTAGGTTAATAGGGCAGCTTTCCTCGGCCAGTCTAGTTTTAATAGCTGGCCACCATGCGCTATCGAAGGCTCCCTCTATGTCCAGGGAGACTATTAGGACTAGTTTCTTCAAAAGAAGTTTGTCGTTAATATATCCCATCAGGTCGTAGAGGGAGTCCTCGGTGCTTTTTTGGGGCATAAAACCATACTGGCGGGTACTGAGGCCTGGGAGGATATGCCACCTAATGCGTGTGATCAACAGCTTCTCCAAGATTTTGCCCATAACCGGCAGGAGCCCAATCGGGCGATAGGATTTGGGGTCCGTGTAGTCCGATTTCCCCGGCTTGCGGAGGACCACGACTGTCGCTATCTTCCAGATTTTTGGGAAGTGCCCAAGTTCTAGACATTTATTTGCAATTTCCAAATATATGTCAGGGCAAGTGGCTATTGCATGCTGGCAGATATCCGCTCCCAGTCCATCTGAGCCGGGTGCCTTTTTCGGGTTGAAGCCGTTCGCCGCCGCGAGCATCTCGTATGTGGTAAATGGTGGGTCCAAACACTCACTTTTTTCCCCGTCATTTATGCTTTCCGCCCTTTTTCTAATACGGCTATGCTCGGCTCCATCCTGGGCAGGATTGTCCTCCGGGTAAAAAACGTCTGCTAACAGGGTGGCTGAGTCCTCAGGGCCGCAGGTTTTTCCGTCGCTCTTCAGCAAGATATCTTGTTCCCTCTTTGCTGTTCTTCCGATAACCCTATATATCCCCTCCCAGATTCCTTCCCTATCCTGCTTCTCACAAAAACTCTTCCAACTTGCCAACTGGGCACTTTTCTCTTTTTCTTGATACTCTTCTTTTGCTTTCAGGTACTCACCCACGACTTTGGATCTTCGCACTGGAGCAGCGCAGCGGATTCGACGTTTCAACGTTGCGGCCCCGTGTTTTAGTGCGGCGAGCTCTTCATTCCACCAAGGTAAGTTAAACTTTTCTTTATTTTTCTTTTTTGGTATTGATTCTTCACAAACTATATTTATAATTTTAATGTAATTTTCTACTATGCAATCTATATCTGTTTTATTATTTATTAATTTAATTTTAGTGTCTGTTATGTGATTTTGTTCTAATGAGGTTAATAATTTTTCCCTAATTTAAAATTTTCCCTAAAATTTCCCTAATGAGGTTAATAGTTCTAATGAGGTTAATAGCTTCATGTATTGGAAACTGATATATGGATTAATAAATCACTTTTTCTAATCTTTCAAGTGGTATTTGTATGTGTATGTGTACAGATAGCAGGGTATGCAGAGGGTACTTAGTAGTAAAACACTCCGTTCCCCTTTTTCCACTTTGTTGAGTGGTGGATCACGACTCGACACCAGAGCAAAGAAATGAAATTATAAATTTGAATAACTGTTTCATATCCTCGAGTGGGGATCGAACCCACAACCAGTCGCATTTGCAATCACACACTTGTTTCTCTGCGCCACGACTGCCCTCGAAGACTGTATATGTTTTTTTTTATAATAAATCTCATAATGTATAATTTCAGCGATTCCAAGGTCGTCCTAACATCAGACTCCAAATCGTTTAGTGCTTCCATTAATTTAACGTAATGGAATATATTATTATTTATTCATTTAATAAGATATGAGAGTATATGCTTTATTTGTATATTTAAGCAGTATTACGAAATAACTTATATACATATCTTACTTACAATTCAAGGCATTGGAACTCAATACCACGTTTTGTTTAAATATTAATAGCTAATAAACTCATTCCCCCGAATAGGGACCGAACCCAGAACTGTCGCATTTACAATCACACGCTTGCGCCACTGCGCCAGGACGACCATAAAAATATAAAAAAATACTTTTTAAAATAAAAAGAATGTTTCTTTTAAGTAAATACACAACCTACTAACCTAATATCGTCGACATCAGGATGATGATCGGGCGGCAGGTCAAGCCTAAGGTCCCCCAATGCTCGCGCCGCATGCCGTCTCCGCCTCTCGTGCCACAGCCTCCTCTGTTCCCTTTCATTGTCTCTTTGAACTCCAAAGAAAGTCTGAGTTTCCCTCTTCAGGTAGTCCCGTACTGCAACCGTGTGCGCACGACGTAATCGCACACCGTCGTCTTGGGTAGGTTGGGGTGTTGGCTCGGGAGGTGGTTGAGGGGCGGATACGATCCTGGGTGGAGATGTTGGTTGGGGAAGGGGAGGTGCTGAAGCTGCAGGTCCTGGTGAGCTCTGGCAGGTTAGTTGTGGAGCTAGCAGCCCCGCGCTGGCGCGCCTGTAGCAAAGAGAATAAACTATGTTAAAATATAATAAAATAGGCAAGTATAATATTAAATAAGGAGAAAATTTATTCATGTAAATAGCTTTTTTTTAAAATCCATTTCGATTGAATTGAATTGCGGGATACAGGCTTTTATTGAGAATAGAAGAAAAAAGCCGTAAACGTTATTTATAAACCTACTAGATAAAACTAGCGACAATAATCTTGAAAATAGAACTACCTGCTTCTTTGTGTTTTCAGGCACCAATGCTCGAATGTCATGCAATGGGTTCATTATAACATTTTATGTTACAATAAGGAGTACAGCAGGATAAGTATGGGGAAAATAGTGTTAAGACACTCCGCTAGCTATTTTCCACCTAATTCAGGCCTCAGGAACTGGCAATTTATTCTCATTAACCGTAATTCAAGTAGAGAAATACTATAGAATTGTATAAACAGGTGCTCAATTTGTACTATTTTCGTTATTCCGGTTGAAGCGTCATCGTTAAATTGACCGGATTGATTTGGTATTTCTGACTGCAATTCCAACGGAAATTCAATTTACACTAACTAAATGTTATATAGATTGGAAGTGTAATTTGCTGGCATTGGTACCTACTTAAATTGTATCTACACATTTTGACACTCAGATACGTTAATTACCAATTAACTCACATTAAATGTACTTCTAAACATATAAATGTAGATATATACTACCTATTTTAGCGTTAACTTAGCGGTATTTGAACCCGCGCCTATTGGAAACCGTTCAAGCGCTCTCACTACTAAGCCACATGGTTTTATCAAGCAGCATCGAAAACTACGTCGTTTAAAACTGCCAGATGGGCCGACGACATAAAGAGGTTGGCGGGAAGCTGATGGGTCCGAAAAGCTGAGGATCGAGTGTCGTGGCGAGAATTGGGTAAGGCCTATGTCCAGCAGTGGACAAAAGATGGCTGTTGATGATGATGATGATGATGATGATGATAATTTTCGAGCTCTAAGTGCAAATATTAAAATTTATGTAAGTAATGTTATCTAATAATAATAGTTATTTCCAATCTTATAACCAACTTTATCATAACATTCAACTAGTATAAGCTAATATTAATCCATTTAGGACACAGGTGTGCTAGTTTACTGGTAATTATTTACCATAACACCAAGCAATTTATGTAATTCGCTATATATCTTTGATAAATATTGAGCCCGTGGTAACGCAGGGGTACAAGGGTGTGACTGGAACGCGAGGGGTGTAGGTTCGATCTGAACTCGAGGGTGTGAATTATTATTTATTAATATTTTCATATCTTCGCTCTGGTACCAAAGCATATGCTCGATATTGAGGATTACCACTTAACACGCAGTGCTTTGAAAAATTAAACGCAAGGGAGGAACGGTACTAGGTTCCTTCTGCCTACCATACTATATACGAGATACAATGCGAATCCAATTTCTTTTTTAAATTTAACTAGAATTTCCAAAGGAGAATATACTATGCTGAAAATAAAAATATAATGGATTGATATCTAAACCCATCAAAAGATTCACTTTTTCTAGTTACACAAACTTAAATAAAGATCTTTTATTTCAAAGTATTTATTTAAACGTCATCTTAGCGAGTGTCTTAAAAATCTGCCCGAGGCCTCGTTAATTCTTTTGAAAGATTTCTCGTGATTTTCTCATCCGTGAGATAGAACAGTCGGCCTTGACCTGGCGTACATTTTCTTTGTGTGACATAGGTAGTGCAAACTAGGTCTGTTCAGCATGACATTATATGGCAGTCTATGATTTGGACAGGTTCTTTCGTACATTGATACTGAACGTGTAATACATGTTACAAAATTCACTGTACTACTTTAATAAAAACCGGTTAAGAGCGAGTCGGATTCTCCCACCATTTCTTTTATACTTATTACAGGATTATTTACTATTGAGAAGGGTCTTTTTAATATTTAAAAAAATCGAATTGTATATAATCGAATAATACCTATATTAATAATTCAAAACAGTAATAAAAGAAATTAGCAATTTCTCACTTTCTATAATTTACCCAGGGACCATCGACATGTACACCCAACTTATATTTATGTAATTAAATAAATCAATTATTAAAACACACTATAGAAATTACCTTTAAAATAAACGAATTATTATTATTAATATTTTAAAATACCTACACATCGAATAGTCCTTTTACCTCAAAAGATATACAGTCTAAATAATTATCTTTCCTTATAATAAAAAACAATTTACGAAAATATTGTATTGACAATTTAACAAAGCTACCCATAAATCACTTAACGGTACTGGAAACCTCCCTTATAATTTATTGATGTTTAACAATAGGTTAGCTTAAACTCGAGCCTGTCGCTATTTCGGCTGGACTATATTTTACGTTGTCACAATAACATGTTTCGTTAATAAAACACGAATTACTTAGCAAATGCTTACTTGGCTTAAACGAAATGTTTATAACTATCAATAAAAAATAACCTACGCTGACCTCTGTATTTATTTAAAGATATTATACAGAATTTATGAGCATTTATAGATTGATAGGGAAACATACGGAAAACTGAGAACCTAATGGTAAGACATCTTCTTCTTCTTCAAAAGTTCTGTTCACTATCATCAGTCAAATTCTTGAGGCATTGCGTGTATTTAATTGATAGTAGAAAATAGTAGAAAATATCCAAAATTATATAATTAATATAAACGTAAGTTGTGTTTTTATTTCGAAAAAAATATGATAATGCAACACCGAGGTATGAAAAAATGTAAAAGAATATAAGACGTCATTATAAGTGGCACTTCAATCCTAAATCAAATAGTGTGAGTAAAAATAATAACGCAATTCAGTTAATTAAATAAATCATAATTTAGCGCAAGACAGGCGAAGCCACGATCGGGTCGCTAGCTTCATATATCATACTTACTTATAACAACATTCACAACACCGTTGTCAACACCGACAACATTGTAACAACATTATTGTATAAGACACAACTTTAATTATTAAATTGTCATATAAACCACTCCAGCAACAGAAACTGCTGTTAACATTCACAACTTTATCATAACATGGATTAGGTTAGGACGATTCAATGTAATTTAGGCACTTCATTCTTCTTTAGCAAGGGACCTAGTGTTAAGACACTACGCCAAATTCTATAGGCGTAGCGTATTAAGTGGCGGAACTAAACGCCGCGCTCTGCCTCGCCACCAGAATGAAGAAATATTTTCAATATCAAATTTCATTTCCTCGAAAGGAGATCGAACCCACAACCCCTGTCCCTGCGCCACGACTGGCCTCAACTAGTCACTTTATCCCTATTATATAATAACACGTAGCAGAATTGTCTTGCAGATATCTTACCAGATAATTTGATAAAGGAGGCTTATCCTGAGGATATATCAACAGTGTCGGACGTGCGCCATATGGCACAATGTTGACAAATAGATCGATTGGATTATTACGTTGGTTCGCAGTTTGCTCACGTCATTCGCAGGGCGTGGTACCAGTGAGGACCTTATCTGGAGGAAAATGTATCGTAAACGTTGGCTATGCTCGGCAGGATCAAAAGCAATTTTGAAAATCGTTGGGGTAAGCGAAATATATTTCAGGGAATATATTATTTAGATATCAAAAATGTGTGTATAGTAAAATTGAAAAATAGTATATAATAACATACAAAATATTAAAAATCAGTTCACGTTGTATCCCGCATAGCACGGTAGGCAGAGGGAACCTAGTGTTAAGGCTCTGTTTGCCACCTTCAGCTGAACTTTTAGATCTTTGCGTGTTGAATGAAGAAATTCAACGACGCGTTTCGCCTTATTACCAGAGAGATAAATAATAATTCACTCCCTCGAATGGAAATCGAACCCCACAACCGTCGCGTTTTCAATCACACGTTTGTACTACTACGCCATAAAGGCGTAAATATATATTAAATATATTAAAGGCTCCAAAAACCCACTTATTTAAGTCCAAGAACTTATTTACTAATACATTATAAATGGGTATATAAAACCATACCTCGGGCCCCACCAGCAACTGTGCCACTAATTTACATTTTCTTAATAACAGGTCATTAAAATAGTTTTATAGATTTAATTACTAACCTTATTAAAAAGTCGAGGAAGTCTCTTTATTCTAAAAGTGCTCTCGTTAAAACGTAAATTGTACTTCTCATTATAATTTTCTTTGTAAAAATTTCCTTTAAATTTTCTTCTTTTGTACTATAGATATAATATAATCGAAGACAGTGCGATAGTCAGGCTTATTGCTATTCTTAGCGCACAACCAATACCGACCACTATTGGAAGTTTCGAAGATAGGGTAACCAGATGCAAATAATAGGTGTTGGTACAGAATTTAAAAATTAAGCTCATAATGCCTTATAATGCTTAAAATATATTTTAAAGCAGGCCGCAGAGGTGCATTGGCACCCGTGTGAGACTATAAACGCAACGATTGTAGGTTCAATCTCTCACTTGGGGGAATTAATTATTTTCATTTCTCCGTTTGATATAGCAAAAGGCGACGTTGATTTCTGCCACTCAACACACAGTATATTTCTCTGCCTACCCTGCTTTATGAAGGATACAGCGTGCTGCTCAAATAAATAAATTAAAATTTTCTTTTTTCGTATAATTATTTAAGTTTATTTAAAATCTTACTTTGTATCGCACGTGGTCACACAGTTAGAAATAACGTTATTAAGGAATAAACTTCGTACAGGACTTTAATCAATTCTACAGGTATTAACCTAGTTTCCAAGTACGTGATAGTCTAGTCTAGAATCTAGTTGATGTTATCTAATAATTACTTTAACAGTTATAGTGCAATAAGTGTGCACTTCCAAGCACCTATATAAATCTTAAAATTACATTTTTATTGAAATAACATCTATATCTGTACTTATAACAAAATCTTAGCTGTTTTCTGTCTATATATGAAAGTCTATAAGGTTAGTAAATAAATAATTTTGTAGTTCAAGCGGGCGAGGTCGCGAGCAGGACGCAAGTGTTATTATGAAACTAGAAAGCTAGTGTCGAGACACTATTCTTTACTTCCCGCCCATAATTCCTCCGAAACTATATTTATAAATACATTTTAGAAATTAACATTTTTAAACGAAAATTAATAGCAATAACGAAATTTAAAATTCATCTACAAAATGTTTATTACATTTTAATTAACTAACACAAAAGTGGGGAATGTACCAACATGTTATTAATACTATATATCATCAAATATTTGCACTTTATATTGATATTGTAAACATACAAATGCTTAATATTTTTATAAAATAATTAATATAGTGCTTTTACTGATAATTGAGATAATTTTAATGAAATATACCAGCCAAGAACTAAAATCCTCTTCTGACAATTTGCCTTAGGCCCGTATTAATAAACTACACTCAAATCTGAAATCGATCTTAAGATGGCGTTTTAGTTCATAAATTATATATCTATGAATGAAAACAGAACCCCAAGATAGATCTCAGACTTAAGAACGATTTACAAATACGGGCCTAAACAGCTAACATTATCTATTTACCATATTATAACATAATAAATATCTTCTAAGAATATAATAGGTCTGTTAAGAATTCTCATTAGAATCTTATTTTAGTCTATTTTCAATATGGCTAGACAAATATTAAGCTGTTCATAATTTCACGCCTACCTAAATACAATGCTTATAAAAATGTTTTTTGTGAGTCGCACAAAACTGAGCTTAAAAAGAATGATTTCAAAAACTCCTTTATATAGAATATGTTACAAAATACTTAACAATTGTGTAAATATAATAATTTTCTTTCAAATTATAATAATGGGAAAAGTTTCTGGGAAAAGGAAAACCGGGGGTAGAAGAGAGTCATGGCTAAGGAAAATCAAAGATTGGACGGGAATTAATAGCGCCGTAGATGGAAGGGTAAGGTGGGAAGTTCACTGCCAATCTTCACTAGTTGGAGAGGCACTATTAGAAGGAGAAGAAGAAGAAGAAAGATAATTTTAGCTAATATGTAAAAATGTAGTTAGTAATACAGTAAACTTCAATATTAAAGTAATTATAAAAGTAGATAATAACCTATTTCATAAATAAACATAAATTTTCAGCTTCTTCTTTATACATTTCAATAGACATTAGACAAGCTTCAAAAGAGATAAGAACAGGAAAACGATAACGAGTTCAGTTACAAATGGTTTCCGAAAATTTTCACCAAGCTTTGACTATTTTAAAAGAGGCAAGGTGGCTTAAAATGGATAGCACGAACTTAATAACCCCAGTTGGACACTGAAATGCGGAGCAAACGTTTGTGCGACCTTCGTGGCGTGAGACAAGCCTGTAAAGCGACAGCTATGAGTTCGATTCCCGGGAGAATTAATTATTATTTATGAATATATTTATTTTTTCGCTCTGGTACCACAGCGCGAAAAACAGTGTCTTGACACTAGGTCGCCTATGCCTACCCTGCTATATGCATACAGCAGGAAGTTTGTTCGAAAAATAGCAAATATTTTTATCGCTCTTTAAAACTACTGAGAAATATCATTTTGATGAGCTTCTTTCAAAATTACAAAAACATATATTATCTAAGAATTTTCTAAACGTGTACATAATCGAAAACTACCGTTGTTAATAGTTCAAAACAGCAACAAACGAAACTTGCAATTTTTCACTTTCGATAATTTATCTGGGGACCGTCGGTTTATACAAATTTCTAATAAAACGATAGATATTTGTTTACATACTTTTGAATAAGCTTACATCAATTGGTTCAGAAAGCACTTCATTGCCGAAGCAAATCAAACGCCGATACTTGATTGCCGTGTTAAGATCAACCAGGTGTTAAGATTATACACCGAATATATTATAGTATTGCCTTTGTAAATTATATGTCATACAAATGTACATATTATATCTATATGAGACTAAAAGAAAAATATAAAGTGAGAATATTTCTCTGACAAACAGTTGAGTCCAAAAAAAAATATTACTTAATTGTATTCAAACTGTCACCTTTTTTAATTTTAGGTTCCCATACAGAACCTACAACGAAAGCATTTAGGCCCTTATTTACGAGTATAAACCGCTGTCTATTCTGAGAGCGGCATCTCAAGCTCGACTCCAGAATTGAAAGCGGTGTATAAATATGGGCTTTAAAATCAAATATCATCCTCCCGCACCACGATGGATGAACATATCATTACATAACTCTAACGTTTCATATTCATCACAAAATGTAAAATGGAGTTTCAACATTTCAACTCTCTTTTACAACCAATTCACGTTAATAGTTAACATAAACATGGGAAGCGTTCAGATATTAGAGCAAAAACTAGAGCACAATTTTGTGGGCAAAGTTCACGAAGCATAAAATATATCCACCCATTCCTAATGTGAGGCCAGTCTTGTCTTGTGGGTTCGATCCTCACGCGAGAAAATCAAATATTTATTTAAATTTATATTTTCATTTCTTCGTTCTGGTGTCGAGGTAAATCGCGGCGTTAAGTTCCGCCACTCAACACGCAATGCCTCCGGAATTCGGTGGAAAGTGGAGAAGGGAGCGTCTTAACACAGGGTTCTCTCTGCCTACCATGCTGTGTGCGGGATATATATATTAATGTTAGTTCACATTATTACCTATTCGCTTGTATTTAAATTCAGTGTCAACAAAAACCTATGTCAGTAAAGCAAGATTCTTATCATCAACATTGATGACAAAACAATACATATTACTATCATTACTATAAAAAAAGAAAACAAATCTAAAATTACTCAACGGGTTCGCGAAGCACGCTCTTCTTATTAATTTCTTTGAAAGCTCGTTGAAATTCCACTTGTGATAGCGTGATACGCCGCAGTATAATGGAGGGTCTCGGCTATCGATAACATCGCTTCCGCAGGAAAGCCAACCAGCCATCTGGTAACTAACAGAAAATTTTAACCGAAACTTTTACGAACCGCCCACATTTTGTATCGAGATTTATGATACGCGCGGCCAGAACGAATTCTGTCAAAATGTCTGTCGTTTTATAATAGTAACTATGATATAGTTATTTTATAGTTTTGTTCAATAATATTTTTATGTTCAAATCTTCCAAACCTAGTCGTGGCTGTAATCGCGACGGGTTGTGGATTCAATTCCCATCTGAGAAAATAAAATATTTTAATTTTTTCATTACTTTGTTTTACCACGAAGATGTTTGTCGCGAAGTACCGTGTTCCCTTTGAGTACATAAATAATTCAGGAAGCGCCTCTGGAAGCACATTCTAAGGCTTCGTAGGCATTTTCCTTATTTTATATAGGTACCATCCTTACACTATGCTTGGTATATTAAAGTAAGTTAACCTAATGTGAGGTAAGGAAATGAAATAGTTTCATTTCCTTTCTCTCTCTCTCCTAGGAGATACAGCGCAGTGTTGAATTTTGTCCCTCAACACGAAATACCTCCAGAAAGCGGAAAAAATAAAAAGTTTAAATCCAGCTCAGAGCTACTGAATTAATCTAGGTATAACACTCTTTAACTACATATATTAAAAATTAAAACAAATATTAACTAAACCTGCCTAATTTATGGATTCTATTTATGCCTATTCTAGGAAAGCAGAGAAAAAACTACAAACATAACTACAAGCTGAAATAACAATTTCTCTATTAATATTTCACATTAATATATAAATTATGTGTATTGTAGATGTTGTCCTAATATTTAGGGGATGTATATACATACATGTATTGTATATAGTATATACCATAAGCCGCAGGGAAATCAGAAACTTCAAATACACTCGAGAAACTTAGTTTCTCTCATAGTAACTGACCAATATAGATACTAAATACGTAAATTACTTATTTAAAGAGGATTATTATTAAGTTAACATTTTTTTTGCCTCACGCTTTATGTCCTACAAGAAAGGCAGAGAAAACTTAGAGTTAAGACACCTCCTTTCTGCGAATTTTCATGGCGTGCGTGGTGGAACTCAGGGCTATATACAGCATATGAATAATAAAATTATATATATAAACGTTATATAAAGAGAAAAACATTATACACTAAGCTTCTAAGATATATATATGTATCTATAAAGACATATACATAAAAATATAAAACTAGGGAAATATTTCACTAGTTCATACCCTATGTCGATCGAGCAATATAGGAATATGACTCTTTGATCTCGTCACGCTCTGTTAATATGAAGTCAAATAATAACTTCGACATCATCTTTTCATATACATATTCAAAATTATTTCCTTTATTTTTTTATGTATAAAGTGTAATACTTTATACATAAAAATAATTTTCTGGCTATAATTTTCTGTGCAGCTTCACGCTGTATCCCGCTTGTGAAAAAATGAAAATATTAAATATTTAATTCCCTAGAGTGAGAATCAAACTCACAACCTGCCGTGCTTACAGTCACATGCTTCTCCTCCAGAGCTACGACTGGCCTCAAATTTCATTGAATCAATATAAAAAAATAATTATCTAGTCAAGTTCTATCTTAAATATCGCTGCCTTATAAAATTTACTTAAAAAAATTAAATAAAGATATCGTGAAAGTTATTTCAAATAACAATTCACAATCCACATCTTTTCACAAGCTTTCACATTAACAACACCGTTTCATATGGAACCAGAACTAATTAGATTAGCGGTCAACAACACAGGCTATATCAGATGCAACCTAGAGACCGAGCTTTAACAAGCTATAAGCAACTCTAATTTGAATTATATAAAGCATATTATAGTATGAATTGTATAAATTCAATAACTTGGAATTACAATGTCAATTTAGGCAGATATAGATGGATTTAATTTTAATATGAGATAGCCAAATAGATATATTTTTAATGTTGTAATTTAATATTTGAATTGTTATATGTTGTTTTTATAGGAAAATTCAGTTTCACCATATCATGCTCATCTCAGGGTAGGCAGGCAGAACTTAGTGTTAGGACACTCCGATATCCGCTTTCCATAATCTTTTCGATTGAATTCGATACATCAAAAATCAAATCTGATACCTCTATAGATATGTGAGCCATACTTGTATAAATATTATTGTTAATTTTTTTTACATTTTTAAATGTTTATATATTAACTGTAAATCTGGTGCCGTCGTAGCGCAGAGGTACAAGGGTGTGACTCTAACGCGACGATTGTGGGTTCAATCCCCACTCGAGGAAGTAAAATATATTATATTTACATTCATATTTCTTCGCTCTGGTGGCGTTGAGTTCTGCCACTCAACACGTAATCTAGAATTCAGCAGAAAAGGGGGTAACGGAGTATCTTAACACGAGGTTCCCTCTGCCTACCATGCTGTGTGCGGGATACAGCGTGAAGCTGATTTATTTTTTAACTGCAAACCTAAGGCTAAATTATACTTAAACATTTTTTAATTGTCTTTTCTGTAAACAAAATGTTAAATAGCCTATATAAGGTCATGCCAAATAAAAAGCGATTATTTTAAAATACATTCCAATATGCATACCAACAAAGCTCTCACAGCTTATATACTGCAGTAATCAATATCACAGATAGTATATCAGTCTATCTAACTATATATATTGAATCTTCATCGTTTCACTGTCTGTATGTATATGACAAAAAAATGTATTGAAACAAAGCACTTTATAACCTGTGACAGTATCGGAGTGCTTTTTCATATGAAATACAGCGAGTTCATAAATAAATACATCGCAACACATGCTTTTTACCTTTGGATTTTATCTGATTTTAAATATTCAAAACGTACATTTGAATATTTTTTTCATATAAAAATCACTAGACTATTACTAGAAAAAAATCACAAGCCTTGAACAACAAAATATTTAGATTTTCATTATGGAAAGGTCTAATATACATTCATTTCGTTGAGCAGGAATCGAACACACAACCCCGTCGCGTTTACAGTCACTCGCTTGTGCTCTGCGCCGCGACTGGCCTCAATCTTATTATTATTGTAGATAGGCAAGCATTTGTCCGCTATCTCACCTGCTGGTAAGTGACGATGCGAACGAAAGTGGAGCATGCTTGCCTAGATAGTGTCTATTCACTCGTTCTTTAAAGAGGGCCAGGTTATACATGTCGGGGAACAGTTCAGCAGGCAGGGACCACTCCTTTGCTGTTCGCATTAAGAAAGTGGAGGCGAGGCCTACGTCTAGTGCCCCGCATATTATGTTATCATATATTATATACTTAGATATCCATCTAAAACAATATTTTATATAAATTACATTCATACATTATAATATAAGGCCGTGTACTTAACATCTAAAACATAAAAGATAAGAACAAGAACAAAGAAGTTATATTTGCATAAGAAAATTCTCAAACTCTTCCAATATCATCGCTATAATTTGAATGTTTGAAAGAAGGTAATCCAGAGGGAATGTTCCTCACTTATCCTTTTGAAGATTTCCAGAAGCACGTTCAGTTTTAATAAATCTTTTTGTTAAATATAAGTGATATTTATAAATATACATTTTAAAATAAAAAAAATAGAATTGAAAAAATATTTTAAAACTGTTCTAAATACACACAAATTTCAATTAATTATGTTTTTTATCAGATTCACACTGTAGCCTGCATACAATAGGGTAGGCAGGGGAACCTAGTGTTAAAACACTCCGTTCCCCACTTTCCGACAAATTCTGGAGGCTGGTGGCAAAACTCAATTCGTCTGACTCAATCAGTATTTTAACATTTTCTTCACTTTTTCATCTTTTTTCAAAACTCTCATTAAAGCAATTCTTTAATAGATTACAACAATTAAAGTAATATTAATTTCTATATACATTACAAGGCCCACGCTTCATAATTACAATGTCTATAAACTAGAAATGATGGCAGTATTACGATGTTATTAATGCGATACAGTGTCGTTACTTACGAATTTACGAGCCGATCTCACGAATTAGGCCTGTAGTTTATATTAAGATGTGGGTACTGAGAAATATATGTTTAGACCAGTCGTGGCGCACAAAGTGTGACTATAAATCCGACTGGTTGTGGGTTCGATTCCTACTCGAGATTAAATATTAATTTAAATGTATATTTCCATTTCTTCGCTCTGTCGGGGCAAAGCGCAGTGTCGAGTTGTGCCACTCAACACGCAATGCCTCTGGAGGCAGAATTTTTTCTGCAGAATTCTGGAATTCTGCAGAAAATGGGGAACTCTGCCTACCCTGTTATGTGCAGGATACAGCGTGAAGGTGATTTAATTTTTTTTATTTACATGCTTAGGTATAGTTTGGTTAAAATATAATAAACCATTGTAGTGCAGTTAGGGAAATCAATCAAATTTAAATTTTCGATTCTCAAATCTAAATAGACAGCGTACTTACAAATATATTAGTTTCACGCTGTCTGTAGCATATAGCAGAGTAGGCAGAGGGAACCTAATTTTAAGACACTGCGTTCCCCACTTTCCGCCAAATTTTTCGAGACATTGCGTTTTGAGTGGCGGAACTCAACGCTGGGCTTTTGTCTTGGTGACAGCGAAAAAATGAAAATATTAATAAATAATAATTCATTCCCCCGAATAGGGATTCAACCCATAGCCGTCGCAATACAGTCACACCCTTATGCCACACGACGGTTTCAGTATACGTACTCCATATCACCATTTTATAAGAAATATCTCAAAAAGTGAAAAACGCTATAGTCTACTTGTAATAAAAATATATATAAAGGTAGTTATATAATTGTCATACACCTACTATTGATGTTATATAACCACTCCAAATATACATAAGCTGAAAGCAAACAAAGAGAGCTTCACTTTTGTATAAAAAATAACATGAGATAAAAAAGAGGAAAAAGCTATATTCTACTATTTTTAAAACCCATTTGACTGGTTTCAATGAAACTTAATTTGAATTTATTTTCATTTTATCCACGATCATTTTTCAGCTTCACGCTGTCTGTATATAGCATAAAGCACGGTAGGCAAAAGGAACCTAGTGATAAGACACTCTGCTCGCCACTTTCCGCCGAATTTTCAAGACATTGCATGTTGATTGGTGAAACTCTAAGCCGCGCTTTATCTTGTTACCAGAGCGAAGAAATGAAAATATTCATCATCATCATCATCATCAACAGCAATCTTTTGACCACTATTGGACATAGGCCTTCCCCAATTCTCGCCACTACACTCGATCCTCAGCTTTTCGGACCCATCCGTTACCCGCCAACCTCTTTATGTCGTCGGCCCATCTGGGATCGTCCCACCAGTTTTTGTACGGGTTCTCCACTCTAAGACATGAACATATTAATAGATAATAATTAATTTCCCCGAATGGGAATCGAACCCGTCACTTTGGTCCCACTGCAGAACGACCTCAAATATTTGTCGAAAACTTTAATTTTTTAAAATTCGTTACGAATATATTAAAACGATGGAAGGCACTAATAGGCTTTATAAATATTATAGCATATATAAAACAAATTTGGCTTTAAAACTATACGAAGCTCTCGTTAACGATAATAAATTACATAATTATGGAAAATAACAGTTTAAATGATCAAATGGATTGGTGTTGACCATACTATCTTTTCCCATTACACTTGCTTAACTTATTCGGTTAAAAAGCGACTGACGATTCAGACCAGTCGCGGCACGGCACTGTAAAAGCAACAGGTTCGATTCCCACTCGAGGAAAGCACGGCGTTGAGTTACGCCACCGAACACGCCTCCAGAATTCGGCGCCAATGCCTCCAGAATTCGGCGGAAAGTGAGGCTACAGCATGAAGCTGAATAACAACAATATAGCACAGAAATAACATATCCAAATGACCGTATTGGGTATTCAAATGACAACCAGGTCATTGATGCAACGGTACCGGGGATCAGGTTAAATGGAGACGTTACGTTCATATGGCAAACGGATTTTGTGGTAAGTGCTTTGTTCATTCGATATTTGGTATAATTTAGAAATGACTAATAAATATCTTATGTAGACCTTAGCAGAGTCAGAAGATGATGTTTTCTTATATTTTGAGGGTTCCGTACGTTCTGTAATGAGGAAAACGGAATCCTTGTAGGACCAGTTCGTTGTCCGTCTGTCAAGACCATTTATTTCAAGATGGCGTGGACATATAAAGTTTAATTTAAAATCAGATTTTTAGATCTATGGTCTCTTGAAGCACAGAAAATAATTCTTACTTTCTACTAATTCAAAACAAGTTTAAAACAATTCTAACTTATAGTTTAGAAATGACTACTATATACGTTATGTAAACCTTAGGAGAGTAAGAAAGAGATGGATTCAAAGGGCGCAGGACCGGACGGAGTGGCGAGCATTGGGGGAGGCCTATGTCCAGCAGTGGACCTTAAAAGGCTGATAGATAGATTTGAGTATTTTAAAAATATCTAATAACCTCGGATAAAAACTGAATAGAATATTAAGTAAACGTATTTTCCGGAAATCCACGTTTTACTAAATAAAAAAATATTCCTTAAGGCAAAAAAAGGAATATTAAGTTATCAAAGGATGTATTATTTTAGGGTAAAAATATAAATTCTGTTTTATTCATACTTTTGGTGTATTCTTTGTGAAATAAGAACAAAACGACCTTTTTTATTGATTCCTTAATTGTTTATATTTTTGTATCTTATAAACAAATCAAAATAGTTGAGTTTTTACCGCCTAAACCTAGCCGTAGATTAAACTTTTGAATTTCAATCACCATAAAACTAAAGAATCATAAACTCAATCTTTAACTTTCAGTTCAAAGTGCCGTACATTGTTTCCGCTCTAGATCGAGAAACTTTTTACTTTGAAGGAAACTTGCATTTAGACATACTTGCGATAAGCTATTTTTGTTATAACTAAAAATACAACATGAATGTAGGCGATAAATATCTTAAATTAAATTTAAACGGAATAAATAGATAGAAAAATCCTAGAACTTTGAAATCAATATATCAGCTAGAAGCTAGTCATGACGCAGAGGCACGAGGCAACGTGACAGGTTATGGGATCGATTCCCACTCGAGAAATTTAAATATATCATATTTTCATTTCTTCGCTCTGGTATCAAGGCAAAGCGACTTATCACAAGGATCTTTCTGCCTACCCTGCGACACGCGTGACACAGAGTAAAACAGAAAGAAAATTTTTTTTGTTAAAATTGTAATTCTTATATAAAAAAATCAATATTCCAGCATTAAAAAGCAATGGGCAATTTTGATTTCCCTCTCTCATCAGCGTCAAGTTATACCTCCATCTAATTTTTACGACAGGCAATTACCAATCAAAATGGATTTATCGCGCTTGGGTGAGGTATAATGATATATATCTAATATTCACAAAAAAATCTCATCCATGCCTAATCCAATAAAAACCCCAAAATCAAAGCTCTTATAATATTCATGTGATATAAAAATTGTATTTTTATTGCGGTATTTATGTCGTTCATAAGTAATTTTCATTTAAAATATATTTTTAATGGTTAACAGTAATTTTTTACAGGAAATTGATAATTTTAAGGATTTTTTTTTATTATTATGATATAATGAAACATATTATATTCTAATCGGTATCTTGAAAGTGAACGATTTTAATTACCCTAATTAGTATACATAAGACAAAATTACTCAATAAATTATTTAATGAGGGATGTGTTAAAACTCTCCGTTCTACATTTTTCTGAGCCGTCAAATTTTCAAGGCATTGCGCGTAGAGATTAGGAATTCAACCCTGCGCTTAGCCAATGAGAATGAGATGCAGATGTATATTTCAAAAGACAAAAAGAAATATGAAAAAAAAAATACTTTTTAGCACAAATTAAATAGTTATTGCATTGTAGGTGATATTTTACTAACAAATAACTCTATAAATAACTCCTCAATCTCCAACTGATAAAAAAAAACATTTGAGAAAACACTGGCCGCCCACCAACAAATTAAAAAAAAGAACCTCCGAAGTTACCATTCCATTTTTCAAACGAAGCTTTGAATAAAGGAGAACAATAAATACTATTTCCGAATCCGTTCGCAGAGAGTTCATTTGAGAATTTCAAAAAAACAGAAAGAAATAAAATGTTAGCTAGAAGTCGAGAGTTGGCGTACAAATTATAAATTAATTAACAGTAAGAGGCCGGGCTCGAACAATTACTTTAAGATTGTGCGACTACGATTCCGCCCGGGCTCTATGCCAAGTCCAGGCGAACGCCCATTTTAATAATTATGACTTATTTCATTAAACCTCATACAAAATGCACCATTTGTACCTTATTGC
>JAKRZM010001013.1:276506-296371 GCA_036379175.1 Heliconius cydno galanthus | reverse complement strand
CTGTACTAAGTACTTACTTTTTTATTAATCTAGTCTTACGAATATTTCTATTTCTATTTCTTATATATATTTTGAAAAAAACCTGGACATAAGTGGTTCAAAAAATCTTTGTTTTTTTTTTCAGCTTCCCTCACTATTCCGTATATAAAAGGGTAGGCACAGGGAACCTAGTGTTAAAACACTCCATTCTCCACTTTCCGTCGTATTTTTCGCGGCATTGCGTGTTGGGTCACTACTACTGAACTCAATGCCGCGTTTTTCCTTGGTACTAGAGCGAAGAAATGAAAATTCACCCTCGAGTGAAGATCGAACCGACCGACCGACACCGACCAGCCGCGTTTACAGTCACACCCTGTGACCCCTTCGCCACTGGCCTCACAATATCTTACGTAACTTATAATATAAATTGTGACAATATATTATATAACTGATCCATACTACACCCAATCCGCGGACGTGAGGCAGAAACGAGACATGCAATCTAAAAGCACATTACAGCGCTCTTTACAACGTTCTCTTTCCAGTTTTATTTGCACATTGTTCGTTTATTCAATGAATAAAGCTTTAGTGTCGTAAAAGTGTTCGAGTTCTAGAGCTCGGTCGCTTTAGAAAATGTGAAGGAATTCTATTCTATCGTTCTGCATCTCTATTTAGTGAGAGAAAGGGGGAGGGTAAAAAGTGAGAGACGGATTTGTTTTTTTCTTTTTTAATATATAGACAAATGGATACGATATGTGGTTGTTTTGATTGTATATGAGTATTATTTCTAATTGTAACAGATGACAATAATATTAAGGTAGGCAGAGGGAACCTAGTTAAGACACTATGTTTCCCATTTCAGCGGCGTTTTGAGGCATTGCGTGTGGAGTGGCGGGACTCAACGCCGAGCTTTTGCCTTGGTGAAGTAATGCAAATCCACGTCAGTCATGGCGCAGGGGCATAATTTGGCGGCGAATTAAATATTTAATATTTATATATACTCGCTGTGGTAACGAGGCAAGACACGGCGTTAAGTTTCGCCCCTCAAAAGATAATGCCTCCGGAATTTGGCGAAAAGTGGAAATTGGGGAACGTAGTATCATAACACTAGGTTCCCCTATGCTTAGGTACTCTGCGCCATTTTATTCCTACCACAAAATATATATTTTATGTTGCTAAATAAACTTATTAATTTCAACTCTGAATTTCATGTTAGATGAGAATTAGACTAAATAAAGAATATAAAATCTGAACATTTTATTCTTTTAAACGTTACTAACTTAATAATTCGTTTCAAAATTTAATATAGTCATTTGTATTTTAAAGCTCTTTGTCTCGGAGTTTAAAATATTTAATAGATTTAGAAATAAATTTAAACTTTTTGTTTTAATATTTAATTAAAATCTTTTTAAACATTGAAACGCTTAAGTTGTGTATACTTTAAAAGCAATGAAATCTGCCGTTCATAACGATTATACTGGAATTTTAGTAAAAGAAAATCTTTTTTTGGTGATTTATTTAAAATGTTACTTTTATACGATTTAGACGTAGACGACAGTAGTAAGTATCAAATATTTTTATATATAAAAAAACTACAAGAACTGCATATACAAGAATCTTGTGCATTGAAGTCGAAACAATCAACCTAAAAAATGGAAAGAAACTAAAAAAATCAGCTTCACCTTCACACACACAGCAGGGTAGGCAGAGGGAACCTAGTGTTAAGACACTCCGTTTTCCACTTTCTGCCAAATTCTCGGAGCATTGCGTTCGGCACAAATCGAAGAAATATAAATATGAATTGAAATAAATATTTCGTCTCCTCGTATGGGAATTGAACCCACAATTAGTCGGTAATAAACTTAATTAATATTTTAGCAAAATTTGATTTAGTAACATGACATAATAATAATTTACTTAAAATATTTTTAAACAATTTACTCTACTTCTAATAGGTAATGCTTTTTCATAAGAAATTAACTTTAATACTCCTCATTTTTTTCGTAGCTATTACTTAAAAATAAAATATATAAATCAGCTTCACGCTGTATCCCGTACACAGCAGGCTAACCAGGGAACCTAGTGTTAACACACTCTTTCGCCACCTTCTCGCTATTACTTATTTTGGAAAATAGATAATAGACACATTTGATATTATCTAAAGTCACTTCATAAACAGCGAATGTAACAAATGAATGAATTAATTTACGTTCACAATCAAACACAAAAATGAACCGTTTCAGTCAAGTGAATGATTTATGTCATACATTTACACTAACAATCTGTAGTTTTTAACGCAGCTGTCACTTTTGATGGATATTCAATTTAGTTTGACTCTGAAAATTACTTGCAAAAATGTTAACCGACTATAAATTGTTAAAAGTTTTCTTTTTTTTTTCAGATACTGACTCTGTCCCGCATATAGGCAGAGGGAACCTAGTGTTAATACACTTCATTTCCATGAAGACTCTTTCGTTTGCCACTTGCCGCCAAATTCTGGAAGCATTGCCTGTTGAGTAGCGGACCTCAACGCAGAAATGTAAAGATATTACTTTAGAGTTTAGAATTATAGGAGAAATTATATTCAAATTTTAGAATACTTGAAATAATTTATATTGTGTTATTTTCACTAAGAACCTAAATCACAAAATTAAATGCGTTTGCTATATAAATTATAGAAAAAATAAATAAGCAAATACAAGCCTAAAGATTTTGAATTCATCTACAAAAAAAGTACTGTTTTACTCCCTATTCTACTCCCTTATACAAACATAATGAACACAATGAACGAAAGAAAATGAGATTTTCTTTTTTTGCCCATAGGTGGTCAAAAAAAGAAAATGTGAGTGAAAGTGTGAATAAAATTGAATTGAATTAAAAATTCGAAATACGTAAAAGAAGACCTAGACGAAAAGGTTCCTATCGTTAAAATGACGTTGTGTACTCAGTAAGTACGGCTTCGTAAAAACAAATTACCTGCCCTTAATAAACGTGACCCGCACGTGACCCTAGCAATGTTTTCGTCCCTGAAAGCTCTTTACAATACTTGTAATTTAGCGGAAAGACGGAGAAAATGTAGTGTTAGCTCTATTCTTCATTTTGGGTTTTTTTAGAGAGATTAGTGTTATGTGGTGGAACACAACCCCCGGTTTGACAGATTGAGAAAGACAGAGCTTCTCAGGTCTTAATTACGTTTAATTGTATGAATGTTATTATGTTTTATGGATTCCTAGCAATTTATACAGCAGTGTAATAAAAACGTAGAAATTTAAAAACGGTCAAGGGCGAATCAGATTTCGCTACTGAGGTTCCGTACCAANAAAAGTGAGAGACGGATTTGTTTTTTTCTTTTTTAATATATAGACAAATGGATACGATATGTGGTTGTTTTGATTGTATATGAGTATTATTTCTAATTGTAACAGATGACAATAATATTAAGGTAGGCAGAGGGAACCTAGTTAAGACACTATGTTTCCCATTTCAGCGGCGTTTTGAGGCATTGCGTGTGGAGTGGCGGGACTCAACGCCGAGCTTTTGCCTTGGTGAAGTAATGCAAATCCACGTCAGTCATGGCGCAGGGGCATAATTTGGCGGCGAATTAAATATTTAATATTTATATATACTCGCTGTGGTAACGAGGCAAGACACGGCGTTAAGTTTCGCCCCTCAAAAGATAATGCCTCCGGAATTTGGCGAAAAGTGGAAATTGGGGAACGTAGTATCATAACACTAGGTTCCCCTATGCTTAGGTACTCTGCGCCATTTTATTCCTACCACAAAATATATATTTTATGTTGCTAAATAAACTTATTAATTTCAACTCTGAATTTCATGTTAGATGAGAATTAGACTAAATAAAGAATATAAAATCTGAACATTTTATTCTTTTAAACGTTACTAACTTAATAATTCGTTTTAAAATTTAATATAGTCATTTGTATTTTAAAGCTCTTTGTCTCGGAGTTTAAAATATTTAATAAATTTAAAAATAAATTTAAACTTTTTGTTTTAATATTTAATTAAAATCTTTTTAAACATTGAAACGTTTAAGTTATGGATACTTTGAAAGCAATGAAACCGTTTATAACGATTATACTGGAATTTTAGTAAAAGAAAATATTTTTTTGTTGATTTATTTGAAATGTTACTTTTATACGACTGACAAATAATCCCAATCTTATTTTGTATATCAAGCAAAAACTGAAAAGAAACCAAAAAAATCAGCTTCACGCTTTATCCCGCACACATCAGGGCAGAGGGAACCTATTGTTAAGGCACTCCGTTCCCTACTTTCTACCAAATTCTCTGAGCATTGCGTTCGACACCAAAGCGAAGAAATATAAATAAAAATTGAAATAAATAATTATTATAAATAATATTATAATTCCCCGAATGGGAATCGAATCCACAACTAGTCGGTAATGAATTTAATTAATATTTTAGCAAAATTTGAAGTAGTAACATATCATAATTATTAATTTACTTAAAATATTTTAAAACAATTTACTTTACTTCTAATAGGTAATGCTTTCTTCATAAGAAATTCGCTTCATCACTCTTTATTTTTTTCGTAGCTATTACTTAAAAATAAAGTAAATAAATCAGCTTCACGCTGTATCCCGCACACAGCAGGGTAGGCACAGGTAACCTAGTGCTAACACACTGCTTTCCCCACTTTCTGGCTTTTATTTATCTAGCCACTTCATAAACAGCCAATGTAGTAAATGAATGAATTGATTTACGTTCACAATCAAACACAAGAATGAACTGTTTCAGTCAAGTGAATGATTTATGTCATACATTTGACTAACAATCTGTAGTTTTTAACGCAGCAGTCACTTTTGATGGATATTCAATTTAGTTTGACTGTGAAAAGTACGTGCAAAAATGTTAACCGACTATAAATTATTAAAAGTTTTCTTTTTTTTTTCAGATACTGACTCTGTCCCGCATGCCTTTATGCGGAGGGAACATAGTGTTAAAACACTTCATTTCCATTAAGACTCTTTCGTTTCCCATTTGCCGCCAAATTCTGGAGGCATTGCGTGTTGAGTAGTGGACCTCAACGCAGAAATGTAAAGGTATTAGAAGTATTATAGAAAAGGTATTTAGAATTATAGAAGAAAATGTATTCAAATTTAAAAATACCTGACATAAATTATAATGTGCTATTTTCACTAAGAACCTAAATGACCTAATCACAAAATTAAATGCGTTTGCTATATAAATTATTGAAAAATAAATAAGCAAATACAAGCCTAAAAATTTTGAATTCATCTACAAAAAAGTACTATATTACTCCCTATTCTATTCCCTTATACAAACATAATAAACACAATGAACAAAAGAAAATGAGATTTCCTTTTTTGTCCATATGTGGTCAACAAAAAGAAAATGTGAGAGAAAATGTGAAGGTGTGGTATATAAGAATAACAAATATAAAATTAAAAATTCGAAATACGTAAAAGAAGACCTAGACGAAAAGGTTTCTATCGTTAAAATGACGTTGTGTACTCAGTAAGTACGGCTTCGTAAAAACAAATTACCTACCCTTAATAAACGTGACCTGCACGTGACCCCAGCTATGTTTTCGTCCCTGAAAGCTCTTTACAATACTTGTAATTTAGCGGAAAGACGGAGAAAATGTAGTGTTAGCTCTATTCTTCATTTTGGGTTTGTTTTAGAGACATTAGTGTCATGTGGTGGAACACAACCCCGCGGTTTGACAGATTGAGAAAGACAGAGCTTCTCAGGTCTTAATTGTGTTTAATTGTATGAATGTTATTATGATTTATGGATTCCTAGCAATTTATACAGCAGTGTAATAAAAACGTAAAAATAAAAAACCGGTCAAGGGTAAGTCAGGCTTAGCTACTGAGGTTTCCGTACCAACCTTATGGTAGTAAGTCAACTGAAAGTACAATTTATTAAAGTTGACAAAATTAAGGTTATATTCACTGATATTGCATGAAATAACAAATTATTTGTATGTAGGTAATTATTTTTTTTTCTCTGATATACTAGAAAAACAGACAGACAAGAATAAAATTATCTAGATAGATAGATCTAAGAGTTTTTTTTTGTTGTAATACAGAACCCTAAAGATATAATTAATATTAATATACTTATGAATTTCGATATATTTGAAATTTATTAAACTTCATGAATTAGATACCTACATAATAATAATAATAAAAACTCTTTATTGTACACCCAAAAAAGAAATAGAAGAATACAAGTAAAAGAATATGGTACAATAGGCGACCTTATCGCTGAAATAGCGATTTACTACTACATATGTATTATGTATTTGTATTATCAAAAAAAATATCCTTATTACATCGAAATTGTGGGGTTACTAATTAATATAAATAATTTCTAATAAAAAAATGTCATATTTATCGATAACCTTACGCACTTAACTAGTCTATGGTCATTAAAATACATATATACTTATAGAATATTGGCACCTATAATGTTTGAGTGAACACTACGAATCCATAAATTCCAATATCTATAAAATATTTCGCTTTACTATCGCTGTAAAATAGTTGAATTATAGACGTATAAATGCACTTTAAAATATAGAACGAGAGGTAAATTTAATGGATATTTGATCATATTTTATAGCAAAAGGTCTAGGCTGTTTAATAATTTCATATGTTATTGATATTTTACGTAAATAGCGTACTCCAGACGTAGACCTAATAGCAGTCAATAATTAATTCAGCAATAGTGGCATACATTATACTTAATGTGAAATCCAAGCAACTTTCGAGGCCAGTCGTGGCACAGCGGCAAGCGTGCGACTATATATAAGACGAGTTGCAGGTTCGATTCCTACTCTACATTTCTTCACTCTGGTATCGAGTCATATTCCTGCGTTGGGTTCCGCCGTTCAACTCGCAATGCTCCGTCTTTATATTTATAAAAAAACATAACAAATTTCAGATTTGAACTCAATATAAAATCCAATAATAGGTTTACATATTAAGTGTATTTGAAGGATCTTAAGTTCATTAATTAGATGTTTTTCAAAAGTTTTGTGGGTTATAGGAAAAAACACATTACCAAGAAATCCCGGCCTTAACAATGAAACGGCGAAACCTATCGGATACTTGAAAAGTAATTAAAACTCTTCAAACTTCATCTCTTTAGATTTCACATTAAAGAAATCCACTTCTGGGAAGTACAAAAATATGATCCTCTATATATATCCTCTATATAATAATAAATATTGTATTTTTCTTTTCACGCTTCACGCTGTATCCCGCATGTAGCAATGTAAGAAAAATGTAGCAATGTAATGTAGAACAAGCCTAGTATTACGAACCTTCGCTCCTCACATTCGTTGATTTCTGGAGGAGAGCAGCTTGAAATAGCAGCTCGTGAAATATTTAATAGCCAATGAAATATTTAATATTTTCACTTCCTCGCTTTACTAACGAAGCAAAGCGCGGCGTTGAGTTATGCCACTCAACACACAATACTTCCAGAATTCAGTGGAAAGTGGTGAACGGAAATTTCTTAATGGAAAAGGAATATCTTAACTCTATGTTCCCAGGTTCTCACGACTAGTCTCATTCTCCACGACTGGCCTATCCCAAGGAAATTCAAAATGTAAATATACATATAATTTTATATTTCCACCACATTTATATATACTATGCAAGCTTTGAATCATATATAAAATACAGATTTAAAATGATTTACATAAAAAATAATATAAAACATTATTTTTAACGAAAATTTTATATTTCATAATTTAAATATTGCAAATATTTAAAGTAAGGTACCAAAATATTTAAAATTCAGATTTATTTATATCGAATAACGTCAACAACTCTCCACCACATTCCAGTTATACAAAGAAAGAAAAACCACTTAACGTTTAGCAAATTTATACAACGACTTAACAAGCGTCATTAAAATAAGCGATATTACGTTCAACAAAGGGTAATTGCTATTTTTGGATAAAAAAGAGAGAGAGAGAGAGTACGGACGCTTATCTAAATTGCTGAAGCAAACTTCCCCCTCTTAAAAGTTGTGGCCACGATCCGTTGACCCAGAAACACGGGACACCAGCGCCAAGTTTTTCAATAAGTGGCTTTTAAAGACTTTATAGAAAATTCCTTTCAACTATGTAGACAAGTTTCTATGTAAGCTGGAGGATTCACATGTTCTAGTAAAATAAGCCATGTTCTGAATAAAATATTATTACTTTTTGCAATTAAAAATCAACTTCACGCTGTATCCCCAGCAGGATAGGCTGATGGTACCTAGTGNGTTCAACAAAGGGTAATTGCTATTTTTGGATAAAAAAGAGAGAGAGAGAGAGTACGGACGCTTATCTAAATTGCTGAAGCAAACTTCCCCCTCTTAAAAGTTGTGGCCACGATCCGTTGACCCAGAAACACGGGACACCAGCGCCAAGTTTTTCAATAAGTGGCTTTTAAAGACTTTATAGAAAATTCCTTTCAACTATGTAGACAAGTTTCTATGTAAGCCAGAGGATTCACATGTTCTAGTAAAATAAGCCAGCCATGTTCTGAATAAAATATTATTACTTTTTGCAATTAAAAATCATCTTCACGCTGTATCCCGCTCACAACAGGGTAGGCAGATAGTACCTAGTGTTAAGGCACTCTATTTCCTATTTTCCTCTAAATTATGGAGGCAGTATATCTTGGGTGGCGGACCTCAATGCCGGGCTTATGCCTCGACAACAGAGCCAAGTAACAAAAATATAAATTTAAATAAATATTTCATTTCGTCGTGGGGATCAAACCTACAACCAGTCGCATTTGTGCCCCTGGGCCACGACTGGCCTTTATTGCTATTTTTACAATCAATTACTTTTAATAATAGTTACAATTATTATATTTACAATGAAAATATTCGTCGGTTATAAACAACTAACTATTTTCATAACGTAGCCATATATTTGTATGTTCATTGCGTTGTTTTTATATAAAACAACACAATAAACATATAAACTAATAGTATATTCAGTTAAAAATAAATAAAGTAAAATCCATTCCCTATTTAAATAATCGAATAGGCGCACAAACGACAGAATAAAAATGGACAGCCTTTTCACCAACACAGGATTTAGTTTAGACAGACGTGTTGCCGCGTGAAATAACTGTCCGCAACACAAAGCTATAGTGTTGTTTTTTAAGTAAATGTTGAAAACAAATATAAATATGGTATTTATTATACAAATTAAAAATCAAATTATTTTTAGCCGTCGTAGCGCACAAGGGTGTGACTGTAACGCGACGGTTGTAGGTTCGATCCCCACAAGTGAAATATTTATTTACGTTTATATTTCCATTTCTTTAATCTGGTGTCGACGGAAAAGCGCGGCGTTGACATCTGCTACTCAACACACAATGCCCCCAGAATTCAGCAGAAAGTGGGGAACGGAGTGTCGTAACACTAGGTGCCCTCTGCCTACCCTGATATGTGCAGTATTGTGGATCAGTTACATATGTAATGGTTGTGGGCTGAAATAACAATCGAGACTATTCAATTATATGTATTATTGGAAATTCTGTGGCTAGGAGTGATATCTGCATATACGAGTGCATATGCATGTATAGCTTAATATATAAGATATTAGTTTAGAAGCTGACTATATTACATAAAGCTATCTTTAAATAAGGTAGAATCACTCACAGTATTTCAAAGCAAATAAATATTACAACGCTGCCCTCCAACCAGGTGGAACGACGACCTTAAAAAGCTGGATTCAAAGGGCGCAGGACCGGACGGAGTGGCGAGAATTAGGGGAGGCCTATGTCCAGCAGTGGACGTTGAAAGGCTGATGGATGGATGGAAATATTACAAACGTAAACTTGTAGTTCATTTCACACTAAATGAGTGCATATGCCTGCAACTTCTTCCCGTGGAATATACTCGAGTAATTTAATACAAAATTAATAAAATTATATATTTAATAATAATAAGTTAATCTATAATTAAAGGTTAATCTTTAATTTTAATGATGTACTTCGTCTCATAGTCAATTAACAATGATTTAGGTTGGGTTTGGTCAGTAGTATATGCAATATGCATGTACATACATACATTAGTACTAACCGCAGTTGTCAGTTAGTCATTAACTGTATTATTAATAATATGTTTAATATTAACCTTATTATTATTATTATATAACTATTTCATGGCTATTATATAAATAATAATGATTAATGAACAATGATGGTTAACCATAAAAATATATATACTAAGGATTAAATGTACATTACCTAAAGAAACAATTATTTTTAGGTAGAACGCAATTAGTATACACTTTTTATAGCTTTACGTTGTATCCCGCACACATCAGGAAGGCAAAGGGAACAAGAGAACTTTAAGATACCCCATTTCCCATCATCACTTCCGATCCCCACTTCCGCCAAATTCTTCAGGCATTGCGTGTTAAATGGTGGAACTTAACGCTGCGCTTTGCCCCCGTAACAGAAAGAGAAAATGAAAATATTAACAAATAAGTGTTCCTCGAGTGGAAATCGATCTAAATTGACTTCTGCCACTCAACACGCAATCCCTCAAAAATTAAGGAACAGAGTGTCATAACACTAACTTCCCTCTTTAAGTATATACAGTGATACAGTGTGAAGCTACAAAATTGAATACATAAATTCAAATCGTACTAACAACAATAACTCCATTCAAATTCACATAATCTAACTTCTGTTTTACGTTATGTTTCAGTATAGAGTGGTGTTAACACTTCGTCGCCTAATAAAATATTTTGTTCTACCCACATTAACCTAAATAAGGATATATCTTAACTTGGAGTGCTCCAAAACTTTTATCAAACTCCAGCCCCGTCTCCTGTGACGCCCTCATCATCAGAGAAACTTCGCAATAAACGCGTAAGTACGAAATGTTATAACGTTTCTTGACGTTATAACAAAAAGCCCATGAGCGATTTTAATGTGTACAAAGATAGCGTTATACCTGTTATATTTGTTTTAGATGTCGGCTTAGTAATTTATTTTTGATTGAGTTGTAAAAAAAGTTTCACGCTGAATCCTGCATACAGCAGAGTGGGCAGTGTTGAGTCACTCCGCTTTTTCCGCCGAATTCTAATGGTATTGCAAGTTGAATGGCGAAACTCAACGCCGCATTTTGCCTCTACACTAGAACTAAAAAAATTAGAATACGAAATATTTAATTTCGTCGTGTGGGAATCGAACCCATCGTGTTGATAATCACTCTTTGTGCCCTTCAAAATTATAAAATCTTTATAAAAATATTTTTTATTATAAGTTTGTTTCTTGAAGTCGGTTTTTCTTTTTGTTCACTTGTTAATTATTTTAAAATTCATCAATTCATAGAAAAAAAATACGTATAACCTATATATATATATATATATATATATATAAAATGCAAGAATCATCACAAAACATTGAACTACCTAGAATTATATAAAGTTCCTCCTCAACAGTCGCCAATCTCTTAATTCCTTAGCTTATAATGAGAAGGGTTTGATGGACATAGCTTCTTACAGAGAAGATAAAACGATAAACAAAGTGGTTGAAAAAGCCAAAAAACTTTATTTTGAATTGAGATAAGGTTAAATTTGAAATATATATTCACATTTAAGATATACTTAGTTTAGGTATTTTATAATATGAAATGAAAATTTATATAATCTATATATATAAAAGGACTTGTCCTCACTGACTGAGGTAAGACGCACGCACAGCCGTAACCGCTGGGCGTAGAAACGTTAAATTTGGACAGATGTTTACTTTCGTATTCTGGACATCCGGGATTTTGAAAAATTTTAACTCTAAAGGGGTGAAATAGGGGTTCAAAGTTTGTATGGAAAAATTTTTAAATCGCCACCGATTTTTATAAAATTTGATATTTACTCTTAAAAATATTTAATTGAATATGTGTTTCATGGTTTTCTAGAATTCACCCCTAAGGGTGCAAATAAGGGGTTGAAAGTTTGTATGGAAAAATCTTTAAATCGCAACTGATTTTTATAAAATTTGAAATTAAGACGCTTAAAAATATTTCATTGAATACATGTTTCGTGGGTTGTTAGAATTCACTCCTAAACACGCAAGCGAAGCTGCGCGCGTCCGCTAGTATTATATATTTAGATTCCTTTTAGTAGTAGAGACTTTTGGTAATGTCTCCAAAATTATATTTTCCATAGAAATTAACACAACGTATGCTATCAAAACTACCTCATCACAAAAGCTTTTAAGTTATTTCTAGAAACATTATAAAATTCACGTTAATTTCTATTGAAACTAATATTCGCTGACTACTTAGAATACTCATTCAATCATGGTATGTGAAAATACTTACAAAGAAATTCCAAGTACATATGTAAATTAATTTCGTGAAAATACAAAGGAATCCTTAACAATTCTCTAAAAACTAATTACAAATTATACATCCATGATTGAAAACGGCATCTCAAGATCGATCTCAGACTTGAGAGCGGTTTATAAATACGAGCCTAAGAAATTCAAACGAAAATGTTCAGGATAATTTATTTTAAAAAGAAGACAAAATTAGCCAACTTGTAAAAAGTAATTGGTACAACATGCAAATGGGTACTCCTGGGGATGTCACTCCACGGTCAGCGAACATAAGCGATTTTCAATGTAAATGAGACGACGCCTGCTTGAAATTTATCTTCAGTTCTCGTAGAAGCGCTACAGTTTCCTCTTACCCTTAGTTTTAAGGAAATTGACGTTTGCCGGCTTAACAGCTCTCGTGTGTAAGCTATCTGATGTTATTAGTCACTTGATAAATGTGTTCCATCATTTCTTTATTGTTCGATTGTTCGGAGTGTAAATGTATATTCACGTTGTGTCCCGAACGTAGATAAGTATTGAGACACTCTGTTCCCATTGAGACACTTCACCAATTTCCGCTGAACTCTAGAGACATTAAGTGTGCAATGGTGGAACTCAACGCTGCACTTTGCCTCGTCGCCAGATCGAAGAAATGAAAATACTAAATTTTTTATTTCTTCGATCCCACAACCTGTCGCATTTAATAACAGTCACACGTTTGTGCCTCTAGAGCGGAGTGTTTGCACACTACCCACCCACATGCGAGATACAGCGTGAAACTATAAAACTAAAATATATTAATTAACATTATAACGCAGCAAATAAAGCAAACAAACACACAGATTTACGTAATAAAATATAAACAAATCTAGAAGTAGGTGGCATAAGTCTGAATTCATGGTTGCGGGTGCAAGTTGGCAGGCAATAAACCCAGCTATTGTGAGCATAATATGCTCCATTGTCTTGTTTCACGACTGGCGCTCGTCCGAGATTGGTATAAATAATGCAAGGACGGTGCCAGAGGACGAAAGTTCATCGCGCCACGTAAATTCGTCATTTGCTCCCGTCCCATCCCGACTGGTGTTTCTGACGCCATTGTTGTTTATTTACTTAACAAACTTCGCACATATTCATTTAGTGAAAATATTTTATAGAAATTAGGAGAAAATTTGAAAAGATAATATGATTTACTAATATTAATTTTTATAACTAAATTTTTAATATAATATGCTAATGTACCTACAAATTCCTTTTATATATATGTATATCAAAATAAATTTAGAGTCAGCCTCGCACCTCGATCATTTCTTTTTGTATTTTAATTTATTTAGCTGTAGATTTAACGTTGCGTTGTTAATTTCAATTTTTGGTAAGACAAATTATTGATTGTTCAGTGAATTGCCAAAATTGAGGTTTTCAGTAAAAAATATATTTCCTTTTTTTTTATTGTTAACTTGGCTTTACACGCTAGCGGTTGTCTTAATCATTATAGTATACATAAAATACATTAAAGTATTAAACGTATTTTACTTAAAATTTTATTAGTAGTTATTAGTACTTGTCTACTTCGCAGAAAAAATATTATGTTCTATAAAATAATCTAATAGCTCATGTCGCATGCAATGTGGCGTCCTTCAGTTGCATTGCAAACACGTCACATACAAAAATAATATGAAATATAAAACTAAACCGTTTATCCATTTATACGCTATGTTCTTCATAGTAAAATTATGTATATTTTTTAGCTTCACGCTGCATCCCACTCACAGCATTGTAGGCAGAAGGATCTTAGTGTTAAAACTCTCCTTCCCAATTTTCAGCCGAACTCCGGAGGCATTGCGTGTTGAATGGCGGTACTCAACGCCGCCTTTTGCAACGACACCAGAGATTTTCATTTTCATTTCCACGACTGGAATCATGTATATTATTTATTAAATAATTTAAAGCTCAAGCATACATTTTAGCGAGAGCGTGTAAACGAAAGTTTCCAGCCATTATATCACTCGACTGTCATTTCCGTAACCGGCGCACAATATGAGGAGCCCGGGAAACTTAAGTCGCGACAATTTCCATTTATATGTTTGACATAAGCCACGTCCCGCGGCTTCGTCTTGTTACATACAATACATTTGGAACTTGTTTTATTGCAGTGTCCGAAACTTTCTTGATTACTTTACTTTTGGAATTAATTCGGAGCAATTGAGTCTCGAATTGGTGCCAAGTTATTATATTCTTATGATATTCTTGCTGTGTATAGTGAGCAATATGTATAAACAATTTTATTTACTTGGTTAAAGCAAAGGAAAATTAATATTTAATGGTTCAAATACCTTATTCTAAATAGTGCTTTAGACGTCTGTAGATGTAGATAGACGTCTAAAGCATTATTAAGATGTCTATTTGAAAATGTTAAAATTTAAAATTTGGAATGTTTAACATTTCCAATGTACCTACTTACATAATCCAATAATTACGTTTTATTAAATTAATGTTCAGATACCTTTGCCCGGATTTTCTAGGCATTACGAAGAGGTGGAACTCAACGACGCGTTTGTTATCAGAGCGAAGAAATGAAAATTTTCATAAATAATAATTTAATGAATTATTACCCAAGTGAAAATCGAATCAACAACCTCTATTTTTACTTTAATAGAAAATAATTAAAACAGCTTCGTCGCATACAAAAATAACCTATGCGCATATAAGTACGAATACATGCGCGAACTTTCATCAAAGTCATAAAATCGATTCTAACACAACCCAGACTATTAAACGCAAACAGGTAACACATTAGCTTAATCGACTCGTTAGCATGTTCGCAATTAATCTGATCGAAATGATAACTACTGGTATTTCTAAAGGTTCTACAGCTCCACAGGTAAGTATGTTTAATATTTATTAGATATTTAGATTAGACTATACGAAGTCTTATATTATTTTTAAGCTTACTAGAGTGACAGGGAAACGGATGGGTCCGAAAAACTGAGGATCGAGTGTCGTGGTGAGAATTGGCGAAGGCCTATGTCCAGCAGTGGACAAAAGATGGCTGTTGATGATGATGATGATGAGAGTGACAGGGCACAAACTGTAGACACGACTTGTTGTGGATTCGATCCTCACTCAAGAAAATGAAATATTTAATATTCTTATTTCTTCATTCTGGCGTCGAATTCCTGTCACGCAATATCCCCAGAATTCGGCGGAAATGCAGTACGAAAGTCTTATTGGGAACAGAGTATTTTAACACTAAATTAGCAGGTTCCCCCTGCCTATCCATCCTGCTATGTATAATATACAGCGTGATCTAAAAATAAAAAATAAAATAAATAACTCAGCAATATTATAATCACAAACGTTTGTTCGGATCACGTGACAAACTTCTCGTCCGCGGAGGAAGTTTCACGTAACTGCTATCCCGGGCCTTTTCTAAGTCGCTTGAAGGGAATTAACATACAAATAGTACGTAGAAGGAAACCCGTAATTAGATACGTCAGCTTTTACTCCGATTACACAAGTGTAACACTTGACTCAGAATGTATCGTAGACGATGCAGTCCTGCACATCACTGACTTCCCTGCAGTTTCTGTGTGTTTTGCTTTAGCTTTTTTTTTTTATGGAAAAAGGACAAGGCAAACGAGCGTTCGGGTCACCTGATGATGATCACCGCCGCCCACGACCCCGTGCAGCACCGGAGGAGCTACAGGTGCGTTGCCGGCCTTTGAGGTGGAGATAGACGCGCTTCTTGAAGGTAGCTTCACGTTGTATCCCGCACTTAGCTGGGTAGCGAGGGAGTGACGATAACGAGAGGGAGTTACTAGTAACACGGGAAATGTCTTAATGGGAACGGAATATTTTAACATTAGGCTCCCAGAACAAAGTAAAAAAAATATTTTCATATTTTATTACAAAAATGAACCGTTTCTAAGTCAGACCATATAAATATATGAAAACATAACCATAATAAAATATATGATAATCCCGCTCTGTCATCTGAATCTTTGTGGGCTTAGATTCGCAAAGTAATAGCGGTTTCAAGGGATCCTTTTACATGTGTCTCTAGAGACCTCATGATAATGAACTTGGCTATTTTTATTTAATAAAAAAGCGTTCATTTTTGAGAATTAAGTTGAATTTACATTTTAATTATTGACAAAAAAATATAATTTGAAACTTTATTCAATGTAAGCTTAGAAGTGTACTTAATGACTATTAATATTAACATGCTTAACTCATAGACATTTTAAATTCTGCAATTACATGTTTAGTGGCGAAACTTTACTCAAGTAAAAGCGAAACGCTGAGTCGCGAGTCAAATGAGTGATGAAAGAATGGCAAAAAATATTTATGACGGAACAGTGAGTGGTAAGAGAGGTAGGGCGAGACTTCGGTTGACCTTCGAAAACACAGTATCAAAGATACTGGAGGAAGGTCGCGTAAAAAGCATGAGAACCTTCGGGGCATGTATGAGGAGGTTGATGACCGTGGACGAGGCGAAAGAAGGGAAGCTTTTGGCGCTCCGTTCTCTTCGTTAGGGGTAAAGCGTGAAGCTATGTATGTATGTATTAAAAATATTCTTTAAAATAAACCTACAAATTACAAAGAAACTCATTGATAAATATAAAAAATATAGCTAACGAATACAGAACCTCCTTTTTGAAAGAGACGAAGCCATTTTGATGACATCAGCTATCAAAACTTCAGGTTTATAATACTTAAAGGAGTAATATTAAGGAAATTAAGTAATACTCAGCAATATAACTTAGTATTGCAGCTGCAAGCTGTCATTTTCTCTAAGTAACAATTTCACAACTTTAGTTAATTATAACTTAGTCATATTTCTAATTTTCCATCAAACATTAAGATTCTTACATTTATAGTATAGTATAGACAATCACGCTGTATCGTGCATGTAGCAGGGTAGGCAGAGAGAGCCTTGTGGTAAGACACTCCGCCCTTTGCGCCGAATTATTTGTGTGTTAAATGGCCGATCTGAACGCCGCGCTTTGCCTTAACACCGCAGCGAAGGAAGGAAAATATCAAATATTTTATTTTCTCGAATGTGGCCCGAACCTCATAATAGGTATAGACAAAAAAGATCATAATTAATTTTGTACTCAACTGTTTTAACTTTTAGTACTGAAAATATTAAAACAAACACTTCATTCACGCACTTTATAGAATTATCTCCGGTTGCATAAACTCTCCTTGTTAAAAGTTTTATACTCTGTGAAGTGTAGCTTTATTAAACTTTTGCTATACTCTGTGATTTTTAATTTAAATAAGGCGATCATCACTGTGTTAATGCAAAATAAATATTATAAATTTTAAAATAATCGATTACAAGGCAATTATATAATACAATAAATAAAAACAAACAAACAATAAATAAAAATAATAATAAAAAAACCGACTTCAAAATCCATTATTTTTGGAGTGGGTGGCAATATAGGTACGAAAATCATAATTTTTAGTCACGTTCCGCCTGAACCGAGTGTTCAAGGAAGAGAGCTGAATAAACGATAGAGAGGCATGATCGGCCTAATCAAACTATCTTTAACAGAATAACGCAAATTTGAGAATCGCTAATATCACAAATATATATATAAGTTCTAAATAAACTGCTAACATTCTATCGTTACTTGTAATTAATCTTTTTTTCAACTAGCTTAACGGGCATATAAAACCAAAACCAACCAAAACTGTAAATTAAGTGATATTTTTATGTTTTCTTCGATTTTAATCGTTATTTCTAGATTTTTTTCATTTAAACAAGAACATTAGAAATATTAATTATGTTTTTACAATTTTTTTAGTATTCACTATTCATTAGTTTATTTTTAATATTAAAAACGAACATGATTAAATAAATTATAAATAAGCATAATATATTTCCACAAAATCCTTTGGAATATATTTATTTTATTCGAATCATATTTACTTCTACATATGTACTACCGAGATCATCAACATTATGAGACGCACCAAGTTCTATTTAAATTTCCAGGTTAAGCTCTGATCTAGGTCATGCAGAGTTCAATAACTGAGGTCATAGGCTAAAAGAAAAAAATTACATGTTAATTTATTTTCTCGTTTCTCTTTATATTTATTCATTTCGTAAATCATGTAATAGGTTTCACTTAGAATTAATTCCCAAAAGTGAAAATAACTTGAAAATACAACTATAAATATATGAAAATCATCGATCGATAACGAAGATTAGAGAAAAAGGCACAGCAAAAATTAGTACACCATTAGGGAAATGGTTATATGAAACACTCATTTTTAAACCTCTTTTGCTAAATAGTAATAATTTTGTAAAGATTTTTCATCATGTACTTCATTACGTATATAGAATTACTGTATTTTTATATGCATATACACGTTTTTTTCTGTACTAAAGAATAAATTAAATAAGTTTGCAATAATAAATAAACACCTCGTTATTTTTATTAAATAAAAAAGCAGTATAAAACTTTAATAAACTGATGAAATCTTATAAAAAAAATAGTTAAAAGCACTTTGAGAGTGGTTCTTTAAAGCAAATATATGTATTTTACTATATTTTCCGCTCCTTGCCTCTCTATTACAACGACTGAAACAATACACTTTTACAGTATCAGAATAAGTCGGTAAGTAACTCTACGACTTTCATGACTTATAAAAGTACTCTACTATAAACATAAAGTAAAACAACGATAACGTTACGTATTTCNAAAAAATAGTTAAAAGCACTTTGAGAGTGGTTCTTTAAAGCAAATATATGTATTTTACTATATTTTCCGCTCCTTGCCTCTCTATTACAACGACTGAAACAATACACTTTTACAGTATCAGAATAAGTCGGTAAGTAACTCTACGACTTTCATGATTCATAAAAGTACTCTACTATAAACATAAAGGAAAATAACGATAACGTTACGTATTTTAGAAATAAAGAAATTATATTAAATTATTTTTTTGTTATGAGGTAAAGTTTCTACGCAGAGTAGTGAACCAGTTTAGTGTTTATTTCACGTAATTCTTCTTCTTCTTCTTTGGCATTTCACTCTTGACAGAGGGGTCGTGGTCGTTTTTAAAGGTTGGTTAAAGGATAAGTAATACTTATATGTAAAGATAATTTCTTATAAATAACTACTTATATAAAAATCTTGATCTAAATTCATTTTAATGTTTTAAATCTGTTGTGAAAGCAGCATATATAACGATAATACTTATTTCAATCCAATATAGAATTCGAATGGAGTACCTCCGCTATTCTACAGACGCTTAGAAAATATTTACTTCCAAAGATAGATTTTTTTATGGTACTATAGCTCGGCAGTTGCAAACAAAACTACTTAACGAGGTTTCTGCTACAATTACGTCATTATACACTTCAATATTCGCTTCACGCCATTAGTAATATATTGCATAATATAATGCGCTAATTACGTTTTCCGGAACTATATATATACTTATATACTAATATAATAAAGCGGAAGAGTTTGTTTGTTTGTTTGTTTGTTTGAACGCTAAGATCTCTGGATCTACTGG